>RJWM01028231.1:0-25890 GCA_004363535.1 Dasyprocta punctata | reverse complement strand
CAAATAATAAATTATAAAGTTATGCAACTGCTGTAACTATCTATAATTATGTTTAGATATTGAAAATCTCTTGCCCATATCATCAGGATGCTGTCAGTTTCTAATACTCATAATGAAAATGCATTGTACTCTTCATACTGGTTATATACTCTATATATTTAAATGTATATTTTCTCTCAGTGAGGCAGAGATTTTTTTTAATAGTGGCCTGATTTCTAAAATACGACAGATGTGTCTTGCTTTGATCCTGAGTCTGAGATCAGAAGACAGAACCACTTGTGTAAATACGGGACTCTTTCACCAGACTCCTTCAGCTATGCAGTTGGCTCATAACAATAGCCTTGGTCTCCTGTCCAGTAAAACTTCAGGTCAGATGATGCAGCATCAGCCAGAGACTCGGGCTGTGAAGGCACTGTACCTCATGATTTTGCTTGAAAGTTAGCAGTAAGAAAAAAAAAGTTGGCAATGAGGATAGTATCCCTCTCTCATAGGAATGAAACTGGGAAGATCTAAGGGTATGAGTCAGTAAAAATACATGCTGCTTTACTTTTCATCTTTTTATTTTCTTTTCAGCTTAGTAAATAGTTTTCTTTGGAATTAACTAAATTAGTTATAAATTATTTAATAACAAGGACTGTGTTTCTACTTCTGCTGTTTTATGTTTTTCCCCCAACACCAAAAGCATAGTACAGCATTCTCTATATATTCCACATATGGTATATATAGATATATATGTGATATATATGTTATTCATTACTTGACACCCCTTTTCCATGATTTGATAGTCATAAAAGTGAAAAATTGGCATCTATTCATGCAGTGTATTCTCAGATTGCTAAGCTAACAAATGTTGTTATGAACTTTCAGCAGATTTTTTGTTTGTTTTGTTTTTTGGTACCAGGGATCGAACTCACAACCTTGTACCTGCCAGGCAGGCGCTTAGGCCACTGAGCTAAATCCCCAGCCCTATTTTTTGAGACAGGGTCTCACTGTGCAGTTCAGGCTAGCCTTGAACTCACTTTGTAGCCCAGGCTGGTGTGGAACTCACAACAATTCTCCTGCCTCAACTGGGATTATCTGAGGATTACAGGCATGTGCCACCACGCCCAGCTAGCAACAGATATTTTAGCTGGCAAATTTCTGTTTCTCTTTGCATTGTTAGTTTCATTTTCAGGAAGTGAGTCCATCCTCTAATTTTTGGAGATTATTGGACTGTCATTTTCATATATGGAAAATCAAACCAGTTTCAAATAGATGAAAACCTCACAGGTTTCAGATAACTGTGTACTTTTTGTGTTCATGAAGCAAGCACATAAATACTCCTGCACTCCAAAGTGCCATGATTAACTGCTGTCATTTTTCTTTGACTCTTCTTGTTGACAAATAGAGATGAAAAGAATGACATAATTGTTTTAGCTTTATTTGTTGTCATTCTTACAGGAAATACAGAGAATTTTAGAAATAGAAACCAGTTAATATTTTTTTAAAGGGAAAACCAAAAGCATTTGTCTGTTAATGTGATTGACCCTAAGAAAGAACAATCAAATATCCTTGAGTCAGGAACATCAAAACTCTGACCTATGTAAAAATATCATTTCTACCAGCCTGCCAGAGTACCTAGATTTCTATCACTAGAGTTATCACTATGCATTAAGACATCATTTATAGAAGCCCATTAAAATGTAGACCCAATACATTTACCCAGCCATATCTTTGCAGTAGTATTAGCCAAGAGAGGACATGACCCAGAGCAGATTATCTGAACCAAAAGCAAGTGAAAACCATAGTAAATTTGGATGTGAAGGGAATTCTGAAAAGCCAGGAGGCACAGAGGCACTAGATTTGGAAAATAATAAGACATAACCTCAGAGAGTGGGGAGATGCTAAGGACTGTGTCTTTTTAAAAATTAGGCATGAAGCCTGTAACATCTATTAGTGAACTGTTTCTAACAATTAGTAGTTCTTAAAGGAATTTAGATTTCTATTTCATGGTTTACACATACAAAGGTACAATTTTTACTCTAAAAGTGTGTGTGTGATTTATTTCTTCTCAGATAGTTTTGGAAAATCAACATAGATGTTAGAAAAGAGGTACTCTGACTTCTACCTAAGACAGGGTGACAGGGGCCAGATTTGCCCTCACATACATTCACGCATGTGCACATATACACACACACATGATTAAACTTTTCAAGAGGCTGAACATGTACCTTAAAATCAAAAAGTTAAGTGAAATAAATCAGACACACAAGTTTGTATATATCATGGTTTCTCTTATATGAGAAATCCAAATTAAAAATAAAGAACAAAATAAAATATAGACAATAGGAAGTAAGAAGATAGATCTTTCTCGGATGGAAAGGAGATCAAGAGATAGAGGAAGAGGGGAAGGAAGAGAGGTCAGGAAAGGGGATAAATAAAAGGAATTAAGATGTTTTGTGTACATTACCAATACCACACAAGGAATGTAACTATTATGTATTGCGAATATGTACTCATTTTAAAAAGTAAAAATTTCAAATTAAAAAAGAAGTGAAAGTGATACCTGAAATGATTTACTTTACATAGTTTTTAATTTTTAATGCAGTCTTAGAATTCATGGCAAATTGAACAGAAAATAATGAGAATCCCCATATAGCACTTGCTTCCTGATATACACATTGCATACCAGACTGCTACATTTGGATAATCAGTGAAACATCATTATACATCAGTGTCTATAGTTCACATTAAAATCATTTTTGCTATTTCATTTTCTGAGTTTTAACTAATGTATGAAGGTGTATACCCACAGCGTCCTACAAAATAGTTTCACCACTTTAAAAGTTCTCTGTGCTTTGCCTGTTCATCCATTTTCCCCTGTTAACCTCTGACTACTGTTGGTCTTTCTATTGTCTTCAAATTTTTGCCCTTTCTGAAATGTCATACAGTTAGATTCATATAGTATGTAGTTCTTTTGTGTTTGCTTTGTTCTCTTAAAAATATGCATTTTAAGTTACTCTGTGTCTTTTCATGTCCTGATAACACTTCTTTTCAGTACTGAATAATATTTCACTGGCTACATGTACCTGACTGTTAATCCATTCAACTACTGAAGGAATCTTAGTTGTTTCCAAATTTTGACAGTTCTGAGTAAAGCAGCTCTAGACATCTGTGTAGACCTAAGTTTTTAATTTATTTGAATAAATTTTTAATTTATGTGGACATTAATTTTTAATTTATTTGGATAAATACCAAGGAATCCCTTTGGTAGATGGCATGTTAAGAGTATGCTTAGTTTTTTAAGAAACTACCGAACTGTTCTTCCAAACCTGTGTGCTCCATTCTGCTTTCCCACCAGTAATGAATGAAGAGTTCCTGTTGTTTCCCATCTTTGCAAGTATTAAGTCTTTAGTTAGTGTTTGGGATTTTTACCATTCTGATAGATGTGTAGTGCTATCTCATTGTTGACATCGTGTGCAATTTCCTAGTAACATAGTGTTAAAAATCTTTCACATCCTTACTTACCATCTGTGTGTCTTCTTTTGTGAGTGGTGGTTCATGTCTTTTGATCGTTTTTAGTCAAATCATTTATTTTCTTATTGTTGAGTTTTAAAAGTTCTTTGTATATCTTGTATAACAGACTTTGTCTTATATGTCCCTGTTGGGGACCATGAATTATAAATTGACATACTATCTCTGTGAGGCCCTCCTTGCTTTGCCTTGTGGGCCACTTCCGGAATGTGGAAATCCTGTTTCCTTTCTGTCACCACTGAGATCTTGATGGTCAGTGAGGCTGTGACTCACAGAGCAGAAGGAGGTCTGCTGAGGACAATACAGGCAGAACTGGTACCCAGGTGTGGGGATGAATCTTAACTTGTTTCCTTTATAATGGTAAACTTACCCATTCAACCACTACTTCTACACTGTTCCAGGAAAAACACCATACTCCTCCCACTGCAGTGCCTAATAAAATAGTGGCTTGCTGAAGATTCTTGGCCTTCATTCCCAGAGACCATTGATCATCTCATAGCCCTATTTCCTTGCAATTTTTGTCTCTTGCTCTTTATATTGAGAATATTGAGCAGTGCCACCCATGAATTGGAGATGATGAATTTTTAAATGTTTTGCATATCTGTATTTATCTAAAGATAAATAAAAGATATAATTTAATTGGAAAATTACTGATGTGTTATTAGAAAATGATAAAATAAGCAGTTTTGAAAAGGATACTTTTTGACACTTTTAATTATAGAAATTTTTCAATATGCCCAAATTTTCTTACTAAACTCAAATCTGAAAATAATAGTATTCCCAATTTTCTTTTTTTTATTTTAAAGAGAATTAAACAAAACAAAACAAATCAGAACAAAGCAGATCATAACAGAACAATGCAAACAACACAGAACTTCAAAATTAGACACCAGGAAATCAACTGTGGCTACCATAATGACTCTTGTTTTCTTTGAAATAGTTGTCCATACCTTCAGACACAATAAATTCAAACAAAACAAAATAGTATAAAACTAACCAAAACAAAAGAGTGAAAGCATTATGGACCTTCGAAACCAGACAATAGGAAACCAACAATAGCTACCATAATGTCTCTTGTTTTCCTCAAAATAGCTGTCCATACCTTCATACACATTGAAATCAAATAACAGAAAACAGACTAAAATCAATCAAAGCAAAGAATAAAAGCATTCTTGGACTTCAAAACAAGACGATATGAAATCAACAGTGTCTATCATAATGTCTCATTTTCTTCAAAGTAGCTGTTCATACCATCACACATAATAAAATCAATTCTTGTAAATTCTTTAGGGAAAGCTCTAGGTATTCATAAGGCTATATATGTATATCTATCCTTTCTGTATTAGAGGGAAAAACAAAACAAAACAAATACAAGAAAAATAAGAAGCAAAAGAGACAAATAATAATAACGAAGAACCCAAAACAATAATAATATAGGCTTTCACAACAAGGTGGTAGGAACATAGCAAAGGTTGTTATTTTGCTTAGTTATCTTCAAAAGAGTTACTCAGATTATCAGATATAGACTTACAAAATTGATCTTATCCTATGAATGTTAACTGTTTTGTTTCAAGAACTAATAGATTCAGTAGTGCAATCATGCCAGCTATCCTAAGTGTATATATATAAATTTATCTCTTTTCTTTTCCCTTCCTTCTTCTTTTCCCTGAGTTATTTTTCCCCTTTGAGCAGTTTCTTACCTTTTAACAATATTTACTGAAGATTTTGTATCTTATTTACTCTTTCAGTTTCTTACACTACAGAAACAATATGGTATTTACACATGTGAGTTTGATTTATTTCACTTATGAGTATGGTCTCAAGTTGTATCCATTTACCTATAAAAACCTCAATGTGATCCTTCTTTAGAGTTGAGTAATACTCCATTGTATAAGAATACCACATCTTTTTTATTCATCCCTCAGTTGATGGGCATTTGAGTTGTTTCCAAGATCTAGCTATTACAAATTGTGCTGCTGTAAACATGGGTGCACATATATCACTGTGGTGTGATGTTTTCAATTTTTTCTGGGAAAATACCAAGAATGGGAATAGCTGAATTGAATGAGACTTCCAATCCCAGCTTTTTGATGAACCTCCAGACTGATTTCCACAGTGGTTGCACCAGTTTATACTCCCACCAACAGTGCAAAAGAGTTCCTTTTTCCTCACAGCCTCTCCAGCATTTGTTATTGGTGGTTTTCTTGATCCTGGCCATTCTTTCTGGAGTAATATGAAATCTCAGTGTTGTTTTAATTTACATTCTGTAATAACCAATGATGCTGAACATTTTTTCATATATTTATTTGCCATTTGTATTTCTTTCTCCGAGAAGCATTCATCTCAGATGCCCATTTTTGGATTGGGACCTTGAATTTTAGGGGCCTGATTTTAAAATTCTAGATAGAAGTCCTTTGTCTGAGAAACAGTTGACTAAGATTTTTTCCCAATTCATGGGTTTTCTTTTGACCCTATTGTAGATTTCATTTGACATATAAAAATTTTTTAATAAGACAAGATCCCAGTTGTTGATTTTGGAAAGCATTTCTCATGCAGTTTGACTTTTGTTCATGAATTCTCTGCCTACCCCTATGTCTTCAAGAATTTTACCTACTTTGTCTTCCAGCAGATTCAGTGTCTCTGTTTTGATATTCAGATCTTTGATCCATTTTGACTTTAGTTTAGTGCATGGTGATAGACATGAATCTAGTTTTAGTGTTCAGCATATGGAAAGCCAGTTTTTCCAGCACCACTTATTAAAGAGGCTGTCTTTCTTTCAGTGTACATGTTTAGCCCTTTTGTCAAAGATGAGGTGGCTGAGTGTGTTTGTAGTTGTGGCTGTATCTTCTAATCTATTCTATTGATCTTCAGGTCTGTTTTTATTCCAGTACCATGCTGATTTTATCACAGTACCTTTGTAATAAAATTTCAAGTCAGGGATTGTGATGCCTCTTGCCTTATCTTTGTTGCCCAGAATTGTCTTTGCTATTCAAGATCTCTTCTAGTTCCAGATGAATTTTAGGAATTATTTCTCTAGATCTGTGAGGTATGCTAGTGGTATTTTGATTGGAATTGCATTAAATCTGTATAATGATTTTGGGAGAATGGACATTTTCACAATGTTTGTTCTTCCTATCCATGAACAATGAATGTCTTTCCATTTTCTGAGATCCTTTTCGATTTCTTTTTTCAGAGTAATGTAATTTTCACTGTATAGATCTTTTACTTCCTTTGTTAGACTGATTCCTAGGTATTTCACTTTTTTGAATGCTATTATGAAGGATGTGGTTTCTCTTACTTCTCTTTCAGTGAGTTTGTTGTTTGTGTACAGGAATGCTATTGATTTTTGAGTGTTGATTTTGTATCCAACTACATTACTGAATTTGGTTATTACATCTAGAAGTCTTTCAAAGGATTTTTGGGTGTCTTCTATGTAGGGTATCATGTCATCTGCAAGTAATGATAATTTAACTTCTTCCTTTCCTATACTTATTCCTTTTATTTCTCTCTCTTGTCTCACTGCTCTGGCTAATGTTTCCAGTACTATATTGAATAGGAGTGGTGATAGTGGACAGCCTTGTCTTGTTCCTAATTTTAGCGTGAAAGCTTTCAATTTTTGACCATTTAATATGATGCTGGCTATTTGTCATAGATGGCTTTTATCAGATTGAGATAAAGACCATTTATTCTGATTTTCTGTAGGGTTCTTATCATGAATGAGTGTTGGACTTTATCAAAAGCCTTTTCTAGGGTCAGGAGTTTGGCTCAGTGGCTTAATCACCTGCCTGGCAGGCATGAGTTTGTGAGTTTTATCCCCAGTGCCACAAAAAAAAAAAAAAAAAAGCTTTTTCTGCATCGATCGAAATGACATGTGATTCTTATCTTTGGCTGTATTGATGTGGTATATTATGTTTATTGACTTGTGTATGTTGAACCATCCCTGCATTCCTGGCATGAATCCCACTTGGTCATGGTATTTAATCTTCTTGATGATTTGCTGCATTCTGTTTGCCAGTATTGTATTAAGAATTTTTGCATCTATGTTCATTAGGGAACTTGGCCTGTAGTTCTCTTTTTTGGTTGGGACTTTCTCTGGTTTTGGTATGAGTGTAATACTTGCTTCCAGGAATGAGTTAAGGAGAATTCCTTCCCTTTCAATTTCATTGAAGAGTTTGAGGAGTGTTGGCATTAAGCCTTCCCTAAATTTCTTGTAGAATTCAGCAGTAAATCCATCAGGACCTAGGCTTTTCTTTGTTGGTAAGGTTCTAATTATGTTTTCAATTTCATTAACTGCAATTGGGTTATTCAGCAGTTTTACATCTTGATCCAGCTTTGGTAAGTCATATGTTTCTAGAAATCTGTCCATTTCTTCTGTGTTATTAAACCTATGAGAGTAAAGGTTTTCGAAGCAGGTATTGATGATCTTCTGCATTTCCACAGGTTCTATAGTAATTTTACCCTTTTCATTTCTTGTTACATGAATTTGAATTTTTCTTTCCTTTTTTAATAGGGTTGGCTAGGGGGTTATAAGTTTTATTTGTTCTTTCAAAAAACCAGCTCTTTCATTCAATTGATTCTTTGCATTGTTTTCTTAGTCTCTATTGTGTTAATTCCTGCTCTGATCTTTATAATTTCCTCCCTTCTCTTGGCTTTGAGCTTGACTTGCTCTTCTTTTTCTAGATGTTTGAGGTATAGCATCAAGTTGTTTATTTTTGTTCATTCTGTTTTCCTAATGTGGAAATTCATCACAATACATTTCCCTCTGAGCACTGCTTTCATTGCATTCCACAGGTTCTAATAAATTGTATTTGTATTTTTGTTTGCTTGTACATATTTTTTAATTTCTTCTTTAATTTCCTCTGTGACCCATTGATTGTTCAGGAGTATACTATTTAACTTCCGTGTGTTTATGGAGTTTTTGCAGGTTTTTTATCATTAATTTCTTGTTTCATGGCACTATGATCAGATAATATGCATGAGATAATTTCAATTCTTTTACATTTACTTAAACATGTTTTATGGGGTAGTATATGATCTATTTTAGAGAATGTCCCATGTAAAGCTGAGAAGAATGTGTATTCTGATGTTGTTGGGTGGGACACTCTGCACACGTCTACTAAGTCCATTTGTTCACAAGTTTGATTCGGTTCTGTTATTTCTTTGGTGATTTTCTGTCTTGTTGATCTGTCTCTTTGTGTCAATGGAATGTTAAGATCCACTGTTATAATTGTGTTATTGCTAATTTGATTTTTCATTTCTATTATTATTTTTTATATAGCTGGGTGCTCCCATATTTGGTGCATATATATTTAAGATAGTTATTTCTTCCTTTTGAAGTTTTTCCCTAACTAGTATGTACTGACCTTCTTTATCTCTTTTGATCATTCTTAGTTTGAGGCTCACACTGTCTGCAAACAGAATAGCTAGCCCTGCTTTTTGGGGGATCCTGTTGCATGAAGTATTGTTTTCCATCCTTAGACTTTCAGTCTATGAATTTCCTTTTGGTTTAAATGGGTTTCTCGTATACAGCATATGGTTGGATGTTGTTTCTCAATTCATTCTGCCAGTCTGTTTCTTTTACTTCATGAATTGAGGCCATTTGCATTAATTGTTACAACTGATATATACTGGCTTATTTTTGTCATGTTGTCTTTCTGCTGTTGGCTCTTTACTTTTTCTCTCTGTTTAATTGTTTGCCCTGCTTAGTGGTTTTTTTCTGTTGGTGTTCTTGGAGTTGTAGTTATTTTTATGTCTATCTAGAATATCTTTTAGTATTCTTTGCAGGGTTGGTTTGGTGATCATGAAGTTCTTCAGCTGTTCTTTGTCGTGGAAGTATCTTATTTTTTCATCAATTTTAAAGGACAGTTTTGCAGGGTACATCAATCTGGGTTGGAAGCCATTTTCCTTTAGGATTTGAAATATTTCACTCCATGCTCTTCTTGACTCATTGTTTGTGTGGAGAAGTCTGCTGTGCTTCTGATGGGCTTTCCTTTGTAAGTGATCTGTCTCTTTTCTCTAACAGCATTTAATATTCTGTTCTTATGTTGAATTTCTGGGATGTTGATTTTTATGTGTCTGGGTGTAGATTTATTTTGGTTATGACTAATTGGAGTTCTATATGCTTCACTTATCTGTATGTCAGTTTCCTTTCCCATGTTTGGGAAATTTTTAGCTATTACTTCTGTAAATAGTGTTTTGGTATCATTTGTGTTTTTTTTTTTTTTTTTTTTTTTTTTTTTTTTTTTTTTTTTTTTTTTTTTTTTTTTTTTTTTTTTTTTTTTTTTTTTTTTTTTTTTTTTTTTTTTTTTTTTTTTTTTTTTTTTTTTTTTTTTTTTTTTTTTTTTTTTTTTTTAGTTTACACCTATCAATCTTATGTTGTTTTTCTTTGCATCATCTCACAGTTTTTGAATTATTTCCTGATCCCTTGTTATTTTTAAAAGATCTTTCCTTTCCTGTTCAATCGCTGCTATCTTGTCTTCAAGGTCTGAAAGTCTATCTTCATATTCATTGAGACGATTTTGCCAGCTTTCAATAGAATTTCTGATTTCTTGGATTCCTTTGAATCTGTTTCATGCCTTCTATTTCTTTCTTAAATTGTTCATTCAAGATTTCCATCTTTTTGCAGTGCTCCTCAATTTTTTTAACTATGTCTTCTTTAGATGTGTTGAGAATTTCTTTTATTATGTTTATCATTTCTTCTTTTACCTGGGAGATTATTTCTGATCTGAATTCCTTTACAGCCTCATGGAATTGTTTCTTTACTTCAGTTGCTATCATTTCAGAAGTTTCAGGTGTATGTCTTACACTTTCTTCTATGTCCATGTCTCCAAGGCTTGGTTGGGATGGGCTGGAGGTTTGAGATTGAATTTTGCTCTTTCATTTTGTCATTTTCCTGTATTCTTCAGGTCCCTAGTGGCACTCAAAGTCCCCTCAAATGGAGGGAGTATTCTGGGAGGACCTTCAGCAAACCCCACATAGCACTCTGAAGCTCCCTGGCTGCTTGAGTTTGCTTGGAGGGACTCTACCAGGTTCTGAGTGGTGTACCAAAGCTGAACAGCTAAATGGAGTGCACTGTGCAGGCCTTTAGCTCATACCACACAGCACACCAAAGCTGCCTGGCTGCTTGGGGTCACTGGGCAAGGCCCTACCAGATTCCAATCAAGGAGCTGAGGTTGCCCGGCTAGCTGGAGTTCACTGTGCAGGCCTTGAGCTTGTGGCACTCAGTCCATGAGGTTCCCATGGCACTTGGGGTCACTGGGCGGGGTTCAGCCAGGACCTGAACCACTTCCCAAAGGTCCTGGGTGTTTGGGGACACTGGATGGGGTCCTACCAGGTTCTAAGCAAGATACCAAAGCTGCACCACCTAAGCTGCACCACTAGGTAGCTTTTGCTTTGCAGGCCTTCCATATTCCCAATTTTCTAACAAATCCCCAAATAATTCATTTATTGAATAGCTGTTCAATAAAGAGCTGAACCCTACACAAAGTACTGTGGATGAACAGCACAGAAGACAACATTTCTTTCTTTTAGAAGTTCATAATTTGGGGAAAGATGAGAAATGGGGATTGCAAAGTTGTCATAAAATTACTGTGGATGTGAATAGAAGTAACTTAGGGTTAGGGAAAAGTAGGGATATGAAGAGCATTAAAGGGAAGAGGGAAGAAAAGGAAAAGAGTATATGCAAAGTGCTAAAGACAAGATGGGACTAAGTGTAATGCATTACAGAAGTACCAGTGGTTCAGTACATATGGAGTTGAGATGAGACTAATGCAGCCATATTCAGTGCACACACACACACCAAAAATGTTTTGCCTAAAGACCCCACTGAACAGAACATGGGCATGAAAACACAGCTATACAGACTTTAAATATTATCTTTATAAGGCTTCTGAGCCCCAATTTTGAATCTTCAGAATCCTTTGAATTCCAAATTCAGACATTTGTCTACTAGACATCTACATCTGTATGTCTAAGAAGGGTTTCAGATTTAATCTAAGACTTATTATAGGCCAGTGGTGGTGTTCCTATGGCATACATGTTACTGTGTTTTTCTTTTATGACAAAAGATGTTAATGTATGAGTTGTTTTTTCTAAATCAAAACCTCAGTATTGAGGTTTGACTGCAGTGTTGGCTCTTGGCAATAAATAAGTGGGTTTTGGGTTGCAGTTTGGACAATTGTCTCTAAAAGGTTCACCAACACCATTCTTCCCAAATTAAATTTGTCACCAGTCTTCCTGTCATAGTAAATGGCATCACCCTTTGCCCTTTTGTTCATTCTAACAACTTTGATGTCACCATGACTTCTCTCTTTCCTTCACATTTCACAATCAACTTACAAATCCTCTTGACTGATTAATTTCACTATAAATTCCAGTATCAGTGACCTCTCCACCACAATGTCCCTAGTTCAAGCCACCATCATCTCTTGTCTTATTAATTGCAAAAGATTCTTCTTCTATGTCCAATATTGTCCCTCCACACAGTCTAGGTGATTTATATGTATATTATATATAAAAGTATTTTTATATAATATGTAAACATGTATCTATACACACACACACACACACACACATATATATATATATATATATATATATATATATATATAGTTTGTATGTAAACATTGTGTGTCACTGCCCTGTTTTCAGTTCTCCAAAGGCTTCTTATCACATTTAAATTCTGATTTCTCACAATGGCACACTTAAGACACCTGGCCTCAAGGGAAAAGGGGGAAAGAGAAAAGGGAAAAGGAAAATATATAAATCTGTACATATGTATATGTAAGATAACTAAAACGAACACACTACTGAATGTATTCGTTATTGAGAAAGAACAATTAATTCTCGTATGATTGGATCAGTTTTACATGTCTATATCTGTTAATGTACCATTTTAAAGATAACGATACACAATGTTGCAGCCATTGTCAAGTTTCTATCATCCTGTTTTGTAAACCTGCAATGTTACTGTGGTGCATTTACTCTAGTCGTTTATCTCTTTTGCTTGCTGTCTTTGTTATATATGTCTTTTTTTTATTCGCTTAAATAAAAAATAAAAAGACACCTGGCCTCTACCTTCATCTCTGATTTGTCTCCTACAATACTGCTTTTGCTCATCTCACTCTAGTTAACATTGGCCTTATGAGGTCATGAGGGTGAGGCCCTTATAAGAAAAGATATCAGAATGTTAGTGTTCTCTCTCTCTCTCTCTCTCTCTCTCTCTCTCTCTCTCGCAAGCAGATCTGCAAATGAAGAAGAGGGCCATCAATAGAACCTAACCATAGTGGCACCCTGATTGTCAGTTTACAGCTCCAGAACCTTGAGAAAATGGCTTTCTCTTACTTAGGCCTCTCAATACATAGTATTGTTACAGTAACTCAAGCTAAGACAGGGCCATTGCATTTGCTCTTCCTTCAGCCAGAACATTCTTTCCTTAGCCCTTTGCAGGGCTCCACACCTGCTCTTCACATTTGCAGGAACCAAGGCAAAAGAATGAATACAAGCCCTGTATCTGATGTCCAAAGTGATCAAGCAAGTTTACATACTGCCAAATGGAACTTACTCTGTCCCCTTGACTTAACAAATAGTCCTTCATGATGATAATTTTTAAAGTATAAATCTATAATTACTCTATGATAAAGTAGGCAAAATATCAAAGATTATTAAATTTTATAACTTGTGTATATCCAGGTGTTCTTTTGATGGGTCAGCAATGTTTAGATGAATAATAAGGACTAAATAAATCATAAATTAGTACATTCAAAATGTATTAATTACTTTCAAAATGTATAACATTTGAGTATGTTTTAATGAGAAAGAAAAACATTAAAGTTGTTTTTCAGGCTTTCAAAGAAATTATTTTTTAAATTTTTAAAATATTGATTAAAACTAAAAGGTAAATTATAAGTAACTATTGAGTATCAAAATTATAATCACTTAAAGCTAAGTTTTTAAGGGCCGGGAGTTTGGCTCAGTGGCATAAATGCCTGTCTGGCAGGCGCGAGACTGCGAGTTTGATCCCCGGTGCCGCAAAAAAAAAAAAAAAAAAAAAAAAAAAAAAAAAAAAAAAAAAAAAAAAAAAAAAAAAAAAAAAAAAAAAAAAAAAAAAAAAAAAGCTAAGTTTTTAGTTTTTGAAACTGAATATTTTAATACACAGAAACTATTCACAATTATAGTGTTCAATTACCATCACATTGTCATTAATGTAATACAATTAATTTGTATCTCCAAAACCATAAACCAGAACAAATGCAGAAGGAAGTAAATAGACACTTAGCACCAGTGGGTAATAATTTCATATTATGCAAGAGTCTGTTCCTTCTGAAAGGAAAGAGTCAGCAATTCAATTAATATTTCTTTTGGTTTAATACCTTTGTTAGTCATGTACTCTCCAACATGAACAACAGTACAACTCACCCACTCTGCGGCATTGGAATACTATAACTTTTATGATCATGGTACAAGAGATTGTGGAGGGAGGGGTAAACTGGGGATTGAATCCAGTACCTTCACATTGAGCTATATCTCCAGCCCTTTTATTTTGCTTTATTTTCTATTTTTGGACAAGGTCTCCCTAAGTCACTGAATTGGTCAGGCTGTGCTTGAACTTGCAATCTTCTTGCCTGATCCTCTCAGAATGCTGGGATTATAGGTAGGAGCAACCACACATGGTACAAGAGCTTCCTGGAGGTCTGAGCAATTTTATTCATGAGCAGAGATGTTTAGGGTCACTGACTATACAGTGCCAACACTAAGTACCACACCCTGAGTAACAGGAGCACCTACATGTACTTCAGCAAATGTGTGTGTTTGTGGTATATGGGGCCCTCCAAACGACAGAGCACAAGATGCCTGCTGTCTTGCTTGAGTCTATGAGTGGCATTACAAAGCTTGCCCCTTTAATTATTTAATGTTTTGGCCCAAATGTGACTTTACTAGACCCTACCACCACACATACACACATGCACACACATATACACACATGCCTACACAGAGAAATGCCTCTTGTGTGCATATACACCTTTCAGATTCTCTAATCTCTCGTCCTATTTAATTTTATTTAGAGCACTTCTTGCTACCTGACATAGGTTGAACATTAACTTTTTTATTGTCCCACTCTCCAACTAGCAGGAAGCTCTACAAATTATGGCTGTACATAGGTACTTCTTTACTCTCTAGGTTACTGCTAATAATGTGTGCGTATCATTAGAGAGGTGAGGACAGCAATAGGAGTTGGAAAGAAAGTAATCTAGGAAAATTAACCAATATGCTATTGCCAAGAAAAAGTTCTGACAAATTCTAAAAAATACTACTGTTTTCCAGATTTGTATTTTTATCGTTAAAATAGAGGTGATGTTATGACAGGATGTTAGTGTGGAAGCTGAGGAATTAGAACTGCACTTGGAGATTGTTCTCTTCAGTTTTCTGTATGAGAATTTAATACAGCCTTTGGAAGGCCTCTCCCACCCTCCCTGAGTGAGGTCATAGGCATCATACCAGAATTGGGTCCTTACCATTACAAAGATGTCTGCATGACGGTGTTATCTACTTAATATTAAATATAAAGTTATAATGATAAATATGTTGTCTTAATAACTCTAAAATTGAAGACAACTGGCAAGATAACTTAATGTAAATGCAAACAAAAATGGTTTTGTGGGAGAAACAATTCTCCTAAATATAACACTGCTGTATTTCCTGGGTGTCCTAGTCCATTTTCTGTTGCTATAACTGAATACTACGGACTACCTAATTCATAAAGAATAGATGTTTACTCAGTTTATATTTCTGAAGGCTGGGGAGTTGAAAATTGAGCAGTTGTATCTGGCAAGGTCCTTCTTGCTAGTGTGGACACTGCAGCATCCTGGGCAGCACAGAGTATCACAGTGTATGCTAGCTCAGTTCTCTCTCTTCTTATAAAGCCACAGTCCCAGTGAATTATGCCACCAACACTACAGCCTCATTTAACTCTTAATTATTTCCCATAGTTTCTACCTCCAAATCATATAGTCAGATAAAGTTTCCACCCTCTTAATAACTCACAATGGGTATTAACCTTCCATTTGAGTTTTGGTAGGACATTCAAACCATAACACTGGACCTCCTTCCTTTCCTTTCCCCCACTTTTTTATTTTTAGCCTTTTCATTTTCCATTCTCTTACTCTCTCTAAAACCATTTGTTACAGTTTATATCTAGATGTCTTCCCAAAGCCTCATGTGCTTAAAGGTAGGGCTTTTGAGAGTAACTGAATCATGAACCTGTAGCTGAATGTGATGTTAGGAGGTGGGGCCCACTTGGAAAACCAGGTCACTGATGGTGTGACCTGAAATGTTTTCTCTCTCTCCCCAGCTCTCTCTACCCTCTCTACTTCCTGGCCACCATGACGTGAGCAGTTTTCCCTCTGCCAGGCCTTCTACCATGCTGCTGATCTTGCAAAGACTGAAACTTCTGAAACATGAGCCAAAATAAACCTCTCCTTCTTAACTTGTGGGTATCCAATATTGTGTTCTGGAAAGTGACTAAAACACTATCATTTATAGATTAGACCAATAATAAAGCACATAAAGGAAGTCAGTATAAAAAATAAACATAATCTGTCATGATCAAGGCCAAAAATATATAGCTTCCTTGCAATAGCAGTGAAGGAGGAAAAATGTAGGACTTGGCCTGTTAAAAGAGTTATTAATAACACTTCATAGGTAACACTTTACTGGGCCAGCAGTTTAGCTAAAACAGTGACCATCCTCTGGTCTGGTTCCTTTTCTCTACCAAAAAGATTCTTCATTAAACTGTTTGTGGTATATCTATACTAATAGCTTCAAAGTATTTTCCTTTTTTTCCTTCTTTTTTAATTTTAAAACATATGTTTCCCTAATAACTTTCATACAGTCTTTTAAGCTTTTGGAAATTGAATTTTTTAGATGTGGCAGTGTTCAATTAGTTGATATAAACATTGAGTAACTATACAAAACATATGCATCAAAGGTTAAATAAAAATATGATGTTTCATGACTTTCCCTAAAGACTTAGACTCCTTTATAAATAGGCAACAAGAATTAATAGCAATATGTGGTTTCCCTGTTCCCTAAAATTTAAATACAGGAATCTGTAGTTGGAATAATGAAATAGACCTCATAGCTTTAAGGTGAAAACAACATGTTGTATAATTCTACATACAGTTGCCTGTGGGAAAAGGGAAAAAGGGACATCTTACTCTGATTATGCAATAGAAATACAAAAAATACTGTGGAGTCTCAGAATGTGATAACCTCTGCATCAAGTCGGAATTTGGCAGGGCTGGCAATGCAGAGGAGAGCAGAGTGGTTTCTCTGAGAATGCAAGACACCCTAGCACTCACCTCAGCAACTACACCTAGCACCAGGTTGCCTTTGATAAGCCAGGGTGACAAGTGCTAGTTGTAGAGCCTTATCTTCTGGCATGCTCCAAACTTCCCCTGTCATCTAAATACATGTGTACATAGCAAGACAAGAGTATTAATTCACCAATGCTTATGCCCATTGTGCCTATCATTGTAATTACTCAATGTAATTCAATATTATCTAAACCAATTGTGTTTGTGTGAAAAGAAAGAGAATTATTGGTCTAATACTTTGGAAAGACTCCATGTAGTAGTCACTGTGAGAAAACTGATTTGTGTTTTCATTCAGTATAAGTAAATGAATAATAACTTAAAGGAAATTGTGAACAACTAGATGGACTTTGCACTCATATTACTCTGCCAAGTACATTTCAGTTTCTGTTCCTCTTTAATGAAATAAAACCAGAAATTGCAGAACAATGCACAAAGGAAGTGGGTAAGATGAACAAAAAGAAATGTTTGTAAGCAAACTTACCAAGAAAAAGCCTTGACCCTATACTAAAGCTCTGACAATAAAATGATAAAGTTTTGTGTCTTGATATAAAACAATTGAACATTAATTATATATAATTTCATCCTGGGAAAGGAGGAATTAACAAAATACTTAGACAGATCACCTTCATCAATTATAAATGTAATTTTCTTAGTTAAGAAGACTCAGTGGTTAAGAACAGACACTGTACTCAGATTGCCTGGCTCAAATTTTATCTTCGCCGTGTACAAACTATGTGACCTCAGGCAAGTAGGCAAGTTAATCTTTTCATGACTAAGTTTTATTACCTATTAAGTGAAGCTAATAATATCCATCTAGTAGATTTGACTTAAGGATTAAATTAGTGTAAGTAAAACACTTAGAACAAGAACTGACACAGTAAACATTGTACATTTGCTATTGCTAGTGCTAACTGTAGTATTTTTACTACTACTAATACTAATAGCTGTATTTTCCCTGGGAGAGAAGAGACAGAAAGATGGGAAGAGAATGCATGTGGGAAAGGGAATAAGTGATGTCAACTGGAGATCTAGTGCATCAGGTAGAGATAAACAATGGAGTAGTCTCAGGCCCATACAGGGAAGATATTTTTCTGCCATCCCATTCCTAATCCACCCTCTGCCTCTAGTATCTCTATGCTTACTGTGTGGCAGCTGTTGAGATGCTGATGAGCGGAAGGTAAAGAGTGGTTTTAATTCCTCACAAATTTACAGTTTAACAGGAGATTCTGATATATAAATAACCCACGTTAAGAATGCGTTATACATTCTCAATACAAAAATATGTTGCTGGTGCAAAGGAGAGGGTACAAGAGATTGAGCTGATGTATAACAAAGTAGCCATTGAGCTGGATGTTAAGAATAAATAAGAGTAAATTCATAAATGAGAGAATAAAGTAATTAGCATCCAGCATACATAATTGCCATCTCTAGGCTTAATAGATATGGCTACAAAAGTACCCTTCCCAAGTGCTTTCAACAACAAAGAAACCTTTTCACTACACTAATAGATTTGTAAAGTATAACATCTGTATCACAATGTCATGGTTATTTTCTATTTGATTTATTCTTGGTAAAACTGAAATGCATTTTTAAGCCAAAGCGCCTATCTATGATTAAGTTATATGCTTCTGAAATATCTTCTTCAGTCTATTTTTTAGCTGTCTAGCTCAGATAACTGGCAAGATAAAAATGAACATGAAATGTTGAGAGCAGCTAGGAAAAGGCTATCACCATTGTTCACTGTCTTTCCCTTTGATACAATACAATACAGTACAATAAAAGAATATTCCATTAAATCGGTCCACTTTGATATCAGGTATTCTGAGCAATCTCATTCTGGCATTTTTATTCTGTGCTTCATGTTGATGCTATACACTTAGGGGGAGGGGGGAATTCACTTTTCACTGAGTGCTCTTTAAAGATTTGAAATGGACAGTGACAAGCTGGAGTGTTCAGCGGGGGAGTTACACAGAAAGGCAGCTCCATCACAGGGCCTAGAATCAGCCAGACCTGGACCCACTTCTACCCCACCACCACCACCACTATTCACTGCACTGTGACATTCAGTTTCTTCATCTATAAACTATAGGTACTAATTCTCGTCCGCTAGCATTTTTGTAATATTTAGTAAGTTAATATAGAATATCTTAGTGCATTGTAGATACTTAATAATTGTTTCTTAAATGAATAAACTTATAAAATGTGGTTCTTTGCAGTCCTTATCCTCTGTCAAGAATACTTCGTCAAAAAAAACTTTATGTCTTGTACTCTACTTTTAAGATTACAATACACAGTTGAATAGCTATTGTTATTCTCTTATTATTTTTTATGAAATTTTTACTTTTTCATAAAGAATATTCATTGGTTTTTAATTATCATAGTAATTCTATTAGTTTTTTATGGCTGCTGTAATTGGGTGGCGTAAACATTAGTGATTTGTTATCTGGCAGTTTAGGAGACTAGAAGCCCCAAACCAACTGTTGACAGCACTTGTTCTCTCTGAGGGCTGAGAGGGAAGCTGACCTGGGTCATGACTTGTAGCTGGTGTCTTCGAATGTGTCTATTCACATCATCCTCCCTCTCTGTATGTCTGTATCTGTGTAGATTCCTTCTGCCTTGTTTTTTTTTGTTGTTGTTGTTGTTTTGTTTTGTTTTGTTTTTTTCTGTTTTTCTGAGGCAGAGACTCACTATGTAGTTCAGGATGGTCTTGAACTCACTGTGTAGCCCACCTGGCCTCAAACTCGCAGCTATCCTCTAGCCTCAGCCTCCTGAGTACTGAGCTGACAGGCATGCATCACCACACCCAGCCTCCCCTTCTTATAAGGACACCCGTCATTAGGGCATCTACTCCAGTATGACCTCATCATAACTGGATAAATCTGCAATGATTGTTTCTAAATAATGTCATATTCTGAGGAACTGTGGTTTAGGATTCCAAGATATGAACTATTGGAGAGTACAATTCAGTCTATAACAATAATGAGGGCCCGTTCAAGCAATATAGAAAATAAAATAAATAAAATAAAGACCTCCTTATTTTACAGTCTGTGATTCCCTTGTTTTGAACAATTTTAACAGTTTGAAATGTGTCCTTGTATAAATCTATCCATGCTTGTGCACACACACACAGAATACATATATTTGTAATCTTATATTTTACATATATAACCTATTTCTTTTTATAAAAATCAGATGATGCTTACTTACTTTTGTTGTTTCTGAGACAAAATTCCTGACACCTGAAGTTGAAGGAGGAAAGGTGTATTGTAGTTTACAGATTTTAGAGGTTTCAGTTCATAGTTGGCTGACTCCAAGGCGGGGTGGCCTGGCAGAGGGGCATCTCAAAAGAAACAGTTCATGGCAGGCAAAAGTCAGCGCACAATGAGACAGTGAAGCAGCAGCACACTGGGTCTTCCTTTTATCTTTTCCAGGATTCCTGCGCTTTGGATGGTGCCACTAATACCCACAGTGTGCCTTTCCTTTATCCACACCCATAACTGTGCCAAACCAATCAGTGGAATAATTTAGTAACCACACACCCTTAATCTCAGCATCACACACTTAATCCCAATGTCACATACTCTAGATCAGCGACCTCTGAAAAACCCCACCTAGGATAGCATGAGGCTTTGGGGGGACATCTAGATACAAGTCATAGCAATATGTTATTTAACCACTTGATATTTTTTATATATCAGTATATGCTTTTCTAAGTCAATGAATATAATCCTATGTAAATATTTACATCATCTTCTACAGTGTAATTAAATTACAACCTATCTAGCTTTTGATGTATTAGTGGGTATTCAGGGTATTTCCAGAGTTTGAATGTGTAATTTTTTTAATCCAATAATACATAGTTTCACTCATTTTTTCCTTTAAAACTAATGATTGTGTTTATGTAAAGTAGATTCCCTGGAAGTAGCATTTCTAGGTCAAAAATATGCAAATTTTAATTTTTAAAAGCATTTTAGTAATTCACACTTTCACCAGTAATGCTTAAAAGGTATCCACTTTATTTTCCTCATACTTTTGCCAAAATGGGTATGATCAACTTTTGAAATGTTAGTCTTTCTGATACATGACAAAAAAATCTTCCATGTATAGTGCTTGTTTTGGTAGCATATATTCTAAAAATCTTAGATAGATAGATAGATAGATATAGATATTTCATTCATGACTACCTCTGAGGTACATAATTACTTTTTGTTTCTATTCCAAGAATTGCTAGATCAACTTGTATACTCATTTTTCAAAATTTTTTGTCTTTTATCCATTTGTAAAAGTTGTTTGCATAGGAGAAGAATTAATATCTTGCCATCGTTGGTGCAAATACTCTTTTCCTGTGTGTCATTTGCCTTTTACCTTTGTAATGGTGTCTTTTGCAACTCAAAGCTTTCAGGTTTTAAGTGTCTCTCAATAGAGGTATATAAAGAAAATGTGGCATATATAAATGATAAAGTACTATTCCACTGTAAAAAAAAATTAAATCTCTTCATTTTCAACAACAATGGGCAAATCTGGAGGACATTAGGTGAAATAAGCCAGGCAGAAAGACTGATATTTCATGATCTTATTCATGTGCAATCTAAAGTTAATCTCCTGAAAGTAAAGTAGATAGGTGGTTACCAGGGCCCAGGTTGGTTGAAAAGAGGTAGGTGTTGGCCAAAGCATACAATATTTCAGTTAGGAAAACTAAATTCAAAAGATCTATTGTACAATATAGTGACTATAATTAATAACCATAGACCAAAGACCTCCGGGAAGATGGCAGAGCAGTAAGCAGCAGAGAAAACAACCTCTCTGAGAGTCATCATCCAGAAGCTGGAATATAGCATTGTGAGGAAGACAAGAAGAAAGGAAGTAGGTCCCCTGGACCCATGAAGAATCTGAAGTGTGAATTGAAACCCACAGAGAGAATGAAAAGAAAAACTTCAAGGGGGAAGAAGGTACTAACCAGTGGCACCTTCACCCTGGGATGGGACTCACTGTGTGAGAGGAGCTGTTCAAACCTGAGGATGCATGATGACCTTGACAGTAATAACTGGTGACCCCAGAGGCCTCTGCAGAGATGTGGCAGTGGAGAGGAGCAACAGACATGGAGGACTGCACTGACCGGCGGTGAGTGCAGAGGACTTAGTCCTCCCACAAGGAGACAGCAGGTAGCTGGAAGCCATTTTGGAGATGGGTCAGCTGAGCTCAGAACCCAGAACTGCTGCCGCCACTTCCTCTAGCAGCTCCCATCTGGGCACAGACCCAAGGAAATTGCTTGGACTGTGGCAAGCCCAGTGAAACTGGTCTCAGGGCAGACCTGCTGAGATTATCCACTATCCCACCAAAAAGCAATTACTGACTTGCTGGGATAGATTGGCACAATTCAGGACTCTGTCTCCAGAGGTGTCTACTTGTGGAACCACAATCCTGGAAGTAGACCATTTGCTTTTCTTTTATTCTTTCTTTCTTTCTTTCTTTCTTTCTTTCTTTCTTTTTTTCTTCTTTTCTCTTTCTGTTTCTTCATTGTTTTTATGAGTGTGAAAGTGGTTCCTAACCTCTTGTGGATGTGGTTCTCTTCTTCCTTTTATCCCTTCCATCTCTCTTTTCCTTCGGTCTTCTACCAGTTTCCCTAAATTGGCATGATCCTCCTTTGTCCTCCAACCTTCTAATCTCTTTCTCTTCTTCCACTTCTCTATTTTCTCCTTAATCCATTTTAAATTTTAACCTTTGAGGGCAAAATTGACACATTACAGACTTATATATTGCATATAATTACCTGGGTTTTTTTTTTACACTTTGTTATATAATTGCAAATCTAGTTCATAACCTTAAAAGTTGCAAATTAAGGGTTAGCTGTTCAAAGCAGATTGGGGCAATGTGAGGAAAGGATCACAGATATTGAAGACAGGCTTGCAGTTAGTAACTGAGGAAAGAAAGATTTCTCCAATATAGCAAGGGATCATGAGAAATCAATCTAGCAGCTGCTGGATCAGACAAAGAAGAATACCTTAAGATTGATTGGAGTCAATGAAAATGCAGGAGATACCACAAATTACATTAAAAACTGTTTACAGATACCATGACAGAAAACTTTCCTGGTAGAGGAAAAAATTTGACACCCAGATAAACAAGACATAAAGAACTCCAATGAAAAATGATCAAAAAAGCAAATCTATAGCCAGGCATATCATTGTCAAGATTCCAGAAACTTAACCCAAGAATAGAATCCTAAAAACTGTTAGAGAAAAGAAGCATCACCTACAAAGGAAAATCCATCAGAATTACAGCTGACTTCTCAACACAAACTCTCAAGCCAAGGAGAGTTGGATTAACGTACTCCAAGTTCTAAAGGAAAATAACTTTCAAACCAGATTGATGTACCCCACAAAGCCATCTTTCAAAATTAAAGAAATAAGATATTTCCATGAGAAGGAACGTCTGAATAAATTTATGACAACCAAACCAGCCCTCCAAAATATTCTGAAGGACATTCTAGAAAGACATAATAAGGACTACAGCTCCATGAACCCCAACAGAAGAAATTCACCAAGGAAGGCAAACAATTAGAGGGAGTGAAGGGGGGGCAACAACAGGAAAATAACATGACAAGGATAAGTCACTATATATCAGTTATAACCATCAATGTTAATGGTGTCGATTTGCCAGTCAAAATATACAGATTGGCAGAATGGAGCAAGAAGCAAGATCCAACAATATACTGCATACAGGAAGCACATTTAATTCAAAACGAAATTCATAGACTGAAAGTCAAAGGATGGAAAACAATACTCCATGTGACAGGAACCCAGAAAAAAAGCAGAAGTAGCTGTTGCATTCACAGACAAAGTGAATTTCAAGCCAAGGCTGATTAAAAGAGATAAAGAAGGTCACTACATCCTCATAAAGGGAACAATCCAAGAGGAAATGATAACAATCTTAAATATATATGCAACAAATACTAGGGTACCCAACTATATAAAACAATTACTAACAGACATGAAAAATCAAATAAGCCCTAATACAATTGTATTGGGAGATCTCAGTACCCCACTGTCACAAAAAGACAGATCAACTGGACAAAACATCAATAATGAAATATTAGAACTAAATCAAACTTTCGAACAAATGAACTTAATAGATGTTCATTTGGAGTATTCCACCCCACAACATCAGAATACACATTCTTTTCAGCTGCACATGGGACATTCTCCAAAATATACTGGCTCATAGAACATGCTTAAGTAAATGCAAAGAAGTTGAAATTATCCCATCCATACTATCAGACTAAAGTACAATGAAATACATGGCAAAAGAACCATAAGAACTTCATCAACACATGGAAATTAAATAGCACCCTACTGAACAACTAATGGGTCACAGATGAAATTAAAGAAGAAATTAGACAGTTTTTGCAGTTGAATTGTAATGATAATACAACATACTGGAACTTGTGGAACACAATGAGAATAGTCTTAAGAGAGAGATTCATAGTAGTAAATATCCATATCAGGAAAACAGATCAAGGGCATATAAGCAACTTAATGTTGAACCTCAAACTTCTAGAAAAACAAGAGCAGGCTAAACCAAAAGCTTGTACAAGGGAGGACATTATAAAGATCAGAGCAGAAATTAACACACTGGAAACTAAAAACACAATACAAAGAATCAATGAATTGAAGAGTTAGTTCTTTGAAAGATTAAGTAAAATCTACAAACCCTTACTCAACCTTATCAAAAAAAGGAAAGAAAAGACTCAAATTCATGCAACTAGGAATGAAAAGGGTGAAATTACAACTGATCCTGCAGAAATCCAGAAGATCATCTATATCTACTTTAAAAACTTGTATGCTAATAAGATGGAAAACACAGAAGAAATAGACAGATTCCTAGATATATATGAATTACCAATGCTGAATCAAGAAGATATAAAAATCCTAAATAACCCAATATCAATCAATGAAATTAAAGATGTAATTTAAAACCTATCAGCAAAGAAAAGATCAGGCCCTGATGGATTCTTTGCTGAATTGTACAAGAAATTTAAAGAAGACCTAACACCACTACTTCTCAAACTCTTTAATGAAATTGAAAGGGAAGTAATACTCCCAAATTCATTCCTAGAAGCAAGCATTACCCTGATACCAAAACCAGAAAAGGACCCAATTAAGAGAGAATCATGGGCCAATTTCCCGAATGAACATTGATGCAAAAATCCTCAATAAGGCTTCCACCCGTGAGTCAGTGCCCTTTGTGGACTGGGGAAAGATAGAACAATGGCCACACCAGCAAACAAGCCCAGTCTGGAAACCAGTGCCATGTGTGGGACACCACTGGACTGGGACAGCTAGACCCAATCCTCTCCCCATGAGTCAGCACCATTTGCAGTCTTGGGGAGAGAGAACAATGGCTGCACCACCAAACAAGCCCACTCTGAGAACTAGGGCCATGTGCAGGCCACTGCCAGACTGGGAACAGCCAGACCCTAGCCCCTTCTGGCATGTGGGCTGGCAAGCAAGAAGTACCAACTCCCAACCCTGCCTGCTGTAAGCAACCAGCTTATCTGGAGAAACACAGGCTGTGATGATAACTATTGAGGTGAAATACAATTGGATGCCCATGGTGCTTTGGTGTTTCACTAACATTGCAGGCCTAGGGCCAGTGGTCTGATCATAGGTTCAGAGGACACTGGTATGCAGTGTGGCATCTAGGAGGGGATCTCCTTCTGAAGGCTGCAGCCATTGTTGATTCCCTATGGTCTTGCTTTGAGGTCCTACATCATTTCTATTGTTTTGTTGGGTTAGGTTTCATCCTCTTTTGTTTTGTTTGATTATATTAAATCCGATGGCAGGGGAAGCTATTTCAAGGATAGCAAGATATATAATGGTAGCAATTTTGGATTTACTATTGGCTTGTTTTGAAGTCCTTTATTACATTCATTGTTTCATTTTTATTGTTTCTATTCTATTCTATTCTGTTTGATTTTTACTATATCTGAAGTTATCTGCAGCTA
>RJWM01028230.1:0-25809 GCA_004363535.1 Dasyprocta punctata | reverse complement strand
TTTGTGTACAGAAGCTGCCAGGGTTAGAGCATGAGCTAGGCAGAAGTGGAGCCTTTAGCACTGACCTCTGCCTGCTAGGCGGAGAGCGAGATGGGCTTTGCTAGGGGCCAAATCACTTACCTCCCAGAATCACTACCTTCTTGCGTGTCTCCTCACCCATGAATGACTTGACCAAGTTGAAGGCTACTGGAAAAAGCTTAGGGGCTGAAACACATGAAATTCCTCCAGGCAGGTGGACAAGGAGAACTTGGACATATAGAGCTATGGCTAAGGGCATGGGCTGGATAGACATCTGTCTTCTGCCTATCTGTCTTCTGCCATTCCCTGCTGTGTGACCTTCAGCTAGTGACTCACCCTCTCTGAGTCTTAGTGCTATTAACTCAAAAACATAAAATGGAAGCCACGCATGGCAGCACATGCCTGTAATCGCAGCACTCAGGAGGCTGAGGCTGGAGACTTGCTGTGAGTTCAAAGCCAGCCTGGGCTATGCAATGAGTTCAAGTGCAGCATGAGCTACATAGTGAGACCCTGTCTCATAAAACCCAAAAAATAAAATAAAATAAAATAGTGATAAAATAATGTATGTGTACCTATTGGCACAGTGCTTGGCTCTCAATAAATAGCTGTATCCCTTCACATTTAAAGGTGCTGGGCACAAGCTTGGTATATTGTCGGCAATGTTGACTTCCCAGAGGTTCTTCTTCCTTTTCACACTCAAGATTTTCCCAGGCATCTCTGGGATCTTCTTGGGTGCAAGCAAATGGTGGTCTGCTTTAGACCTGTCCCACTGCAAAGCACTCTGTTCACTGGGCACTTTCTGTGGGTCCAGATCTGTGCCACACCTTCAGAGACCATCTTGTTTAACCTCCTGGCTCCTCCATGGGGACTGTGTCTCCATTTCACAGAATAGGAAAACTGAGACCCAGTGAGGTAAAATAAACTCACTGAAAGTTATAGAGTTAGCTAGATTTGAAGCCAGATCATGTAACTCCAGGGCATCTAGGGCAACCCCTGACTATGAGGCCATCCAAGATGGTCACGATTCCTGCTTAAAGAGTGCTCATTGTCCATGCAGTCCATGGACTGCCTGTCACTCTTCCAAGCTGAAATAAGTGAACACTTAGAGATGTGGGAATTATTCCACATTGCTGCAATGTGCCAGTGTGGGATTTTGTATACAATATATTGCAAAGTATCAGTCTGCCAAAGACTGGAACTGAAAACACAAACAAAATCCAAACAAACAAAAACCCAGTTTTTCACAAAGGATGGTGTGAGAAGCCCTGGGTTCAAAGGCTTACCCACTGTCCCCACACCCCGAGCCTCCCCCAGGAGGTCATGCAGGTCATGAGCTCACCTCGAACAACAATTAAGTTCTTCACTGTCTCAGGATAATTTGCTTCCAGGATGGCAAAAAACTGTGAAGTCAAGAGGAGACTGGTTGTGGTTATTCTCCAGAACCCACACACCCCTGAATTTCTGAGGCATTTTTGGGGGGGATGGTATTAGGGTCCTTGCACTGAGCTACATCCCCAGACCTTTGAATTTTATTATTTTTAATTTTTAAGATGGGGTCTCCCTAAGTCACTAAGTTGCCCAGGCTGGGCTTAAACTTGTGATCTTTCTGCTTCAGCATACCAGAATGCTGGGGGTACAGGCAGGTGCCACTATGCCCAGCTTCTGTGACTTCTGACGCTGCTGAGCCATAGACCCATCCCCGGCCCACCCCACCTTCCCACCAGCAGAGCAGGTGTGCCCTCCTTGGGTTCCTCTTTCTCTTTAAAGGATGAGTGGACCCCAGGCTGGCATTGCTGATTGGTCTGTGGTGCCCTCTCTTTTCCATAGGCCACAAAAGCTGGTGTGGACTTCCGTTCCCTACTGGCTGGGCAGAGGTGAGGAACTGGGGGTGGGATTCCTGCTCCAACCCTGAGCCAGGTGCCTGCCTTACCTGCTGGTAGACCTCTACAGCTGGCTTCCACAGGTGTTTCAGGCTCAGCCCCTCCATGTCAAACACTATCAGCACCGTCTCGATCTTTCTACCAAGCTGTGTGGAATACAGCAGCAGGTGGACTACTCAAACCAAGGTTCCTGGAGATCTTGGCCAGAGAGACTCAGGCACTGCTCCCACTCCCTGCTAGCCACATGCTGTAGCAGCTCACGTCATTTCCCAAACAGAGGCAGCCCATCTAGGGTCCAAGGGGAAGCTGCCTCAGCCCGGAACAATCCATGGATTCCTGGTGCGCTATCATAGTTTGTCCAACATTATTTCTTGGGAGAAGTTAACTACATAATTAAGGACATTACCCTCTGGGCTTTCTTTTTCTTTTCTTTTCTTTTCTTTTTTTCTTTTTCTTTTAGTGGTGGTGGTGGTGGTAGCAGAGATTGAACCCACGGTCTTCACACTCTCTGTGCCACATACACAGCCCTTTTCTTTGATTTTGTAATGGGGTCTCACTAAGTAGTTCAGGCTAGGCTTAAACTCACAGTCCTGCTTCTGACTCCCAGAGTGCTTGAATTATAGGCATGTGTCACTATGCCTAGATCGCTGGGCATCTTGATGTATAATAGTATATAGTTGGCCCTTGGTACCCATGGAGGATTGGTTCCAAGAACCCTCACAGATAACAAAGTCTACAGATGTTCAAATCCCTTATATACAAGGACAGAGCATTTGTGCATAACCTGTGAGCAACTTCACACATACCTAATCATCTCTAGATTACTTACGAGAGCAATACAATGCAAATATTATGTAAATAGTTGTTATATTGTTTATGGACAAATGGCAAGAAAAAAAATCTGTATGTTCAGCACAGATCCATTTTTTTCTGAATATTTTCTATCCATAGTTGGTTCAATCTGTGGAACCCACATATACAAACAGCTGACTGCACTATATTGACCACTATTCTATAGTTCCATAACTGTATCCAATCAGAGCCACGCTTCTGGCAGGTTGTGTGGCAATGAGCAGGATTTTAACCTTTCTGAGCCTTACTTTCTTTCTTTGTAAAATGGGAATAATTCTAGGTTCTGATCAAATTACTATGACAATTCAATAACAAGATGCACAAATAAACCAGTGCAGGGAACATGGCCGATTTCTGGTGAATATTAGCAGATTATATTAGTTTCATAATCTCCATAATTATTGGCTCCTAGTGGGACTATCCATGAGATAGAAGACATTGTATCAACTCTGTAAAATCAGCTATCCTACTGGGCCTGGTGGCACATGCCTGTAACCCAGCACTTGGGAGACCGAGGCAGGAGGATCACTAAGAGTTTGAGGCCAGCCTGAGCTACAAAGTAAGTTCAAGGCCAGCCTGAATTGAACTGCATAGCAAAACACTACCTCAAAAAAAAAAAAAAAAAAAAAACTAACACTTTGTAATGCACTCAAACCTGTCACAAGTCTCTGTTAAGGGCTGATTTTGTGTTCAGCCAAATCATGCCACAGCTGGGCATGATGGTACATGCCTGTAATCCCAGCACTCAGGAGGCTGAGGCAGGAGGATTGCCATGAGTTCGAGGGCAGCCTGAGCTACTTAAATTAATTCAAGACCAGCCCACACTACAGAGTGAGACCCTACTTCAAACAAACAAACAAAAAAATCATGCCACAGTGACATATCAACTCCATGAGGAAGGTCATCTTTGTAGACTCACAAACCCAACAAGGTCAGACTTGACATTAGATTCAATCTGAGTGATGCAGAGGGTCAGGGTAGAGCTTAGGGGCAAGGGATGGAAATCTGCAAAGGGGGCCTTCTTGTCTCAGAAGTCTTGTGTCCTTAGGATTTTTTTCTTGTGGTACTGGGGATAGAACTCAGCATCTTACACAAGTTAAGCAAGCACTTTAACTCTAAGCTGCACCAACCCTGGGGGGATATATATATATATATATATATTTCTTTTGAAACTCCCTAGGAGTTTCTAAGACAGTGGTGGTAAACCTACAGCACATGTGGCTCAGTGTGAGCTCTTCGTTATCACTGAGAGCTCTAAAAGATTTGCCATCACTGTGTGTGCCTCATTCCAGGGTAATGGCAAGCTCATCATTGTGTGTAATTGTGTGTTTTATAATGGTAGGTTATCATTTTTTTTTAGAGAAGAATATATTTATTGAGAGAAAGAAAGCTTCTGTCCTAGAGAAAGAGACAGAAAGGATCCAGAGTGGGTTGCCAAAGACCCCGCCTTTTCTAGGGATTTTTATAGAGCAAAACCACACGGTGAGAGGCCATCTAAGGTGGGGAAAAAATGGGAAATCACAAGGTGAGCATGAAGTGGGTCAGAACTATGGTCAGCCAATAAGATTATGAGTATAATTGCTCAGGTAAAATTGATTAAATTGGGATCAAATGGGGAAGCAAGTCATGTAGCAAGCAGTGCTGGTTTATCTTTTCCAAGCCAGAGCTGCGTGTCCACCATTCCCAGGGTCCCTGGGGAACAGAGATAGAGCCTTTCCTATATTCAGGTCAGTGACTCACATAGATGGGAAAGGACGCTGGTGACTGTACTCAGTTGCAACAGAGAGAGCCATGCAGACATTAAGATGTGCAGGAAGGGGTGATGGCAGGAGAAGCCACTTTCCACCAGAGCCCTGAGTGCAGCGAGCTGGGGAAGGGTGCAGGGACAGGGAGGACAGACTAGGTCTGCCATGCACCTCAGCCCTCCCCTCCCAGCCACTCACTAACCTTCTGAGTCTGCAGCTCACACTCATGCATAAGCAGCTCAAAGGCCTTGACTCGCTTCCAGATGAGCTCCTGCTTGGAGGCCGACAGGAGGAGGCCCTTGGGGTCCAGGGTCCCAATGATGTCAAACCAGGTGGGGCAGCCTTCGTAATCATAGCCACACAGGCCACCCGAGTCATACAGCCGGATCACCTGGGCACGGGGGTAGGTTCTGACTCAGAGCAGCCCACCAGGCAGGGTCCCTGTTTCATTAAGTGGCTGGGAATGGAAGGGGAGAAGGGCAAAAGAAGGGCCATTGGTGGTCTGTGCTCACCTCTGAAGGCTGCCATGCAAGAATGTTGTCCAGGTCCAGTTGCTTCCGGAACTCCACATGCTACAGAGACACAGCAGAGCCTAACCACTGACCTCCCCAAAGGCCTCTACAGGCATCCGGGAATACAGGCCAGGACCCTGTGCCCATAGCCACCAAGATGCTACCAGAACATCCCCAGGCTCCAACCACTGAAAACTGAGGATGGAGACAGGAAAAGGGCTCTGGAAAGGCTCGGGTCTGACCCAGCAAGGGACCCCAGGGAAGGAGGAGAAGAAACAGAGAATGGGCCCCTTTGTCACTGTTACCCAGGCTATAGTGTGTAGGAGGTGGGACCCTCGCCATCGTGGGGCCTCACCTTCCGGAGCATGTCCTCTGATTTCTGCAGGTCAAAGTTCCGAGCTGCAAGAAAGAGATGATGGAAGAGGAGGGTTGAGGCCAAAGGTGGAAAGAGCCATTCCCTGAAATCTTGAGAGGACATAGTGAGGGCCTTCAGTCTGGAGGCAGTCTGGAATTTTTTTTTTTTTATAGCAAAAATCTTTACTCCTCTAGAAGACTTCGGAGGGCCCTGAATTTCTGTTCCCAACCCTTTAAAACTGATCATTCTAGAGGCTGATCTAGTTTGTAATATTTGAGAGCAGAGACTCCCTCAGTGTTGGGGGAGCTGAGAGCATGGGTCTTGGAATCAGATGAATGTGGACTTGAATTCTAGTTATGCTTTTTTTTTTTCCTGTGCAAACTTAAATGAGTCACTTCCCTTCTCTGAGCCTTAGTTTTAAAAAATATATTAAATAGGAATTATACCTTTATATAATCAGCATTCAAATGACATGAAATATATAAAATACTTGGGATAGTACATGGGTCACAGTAAGTTCTCAAGAAATGGTAGCTAATGTGATTACTTATTTTCGAAGACATAGATACACTTTAATTGAAAATACTGTTTTATTTTATTTATTTTTGGAGATGTGGTCTTGCCCAGCTTGGGCTCAAACTTCAAGTGAGCCTCCTGCCTCAGTCTCCTGAGTAGCTGGGACTACAGGCATATACCACTACATATAGCTGTACCATTACTCTGTTTTAGAAGTGATGTGACTGTTCCTAATATTACTGGCTCACTGTCAAACTTGTTCATTGATGGGCCTACAATGAGATAGAAGACCAGAGATTCTCAAGTGGAAAGGATCTGAGATGCTTAGCCAGCCTCCCTCTACTCTGATAATGAGCCACCTCAGTAATAATCATGAGGCCACCAGCTCAACCTTGATTACCTCCTGTGTCAGGGAGTTCATGGTCTAAGCAGGCTGCTCATCCCATTCTTCAGCAGTTTGAGACTGAATCTCCCTCACAATGATTCCAGTCCCAAATATATATAACTGCTTGTCATTGGGTCATCTCTGCAACTATTTGAGGATAAGCCATCAAGTTTATTGGCTGGTATCTCACTGTGTGTTAGCGTGTTCAGCAGGAATGCTCTGTCTCTGAGCGCCTAGTATGGTAGCCGTTAGCTGTCTATGGCTCTGAAAGATGGCTCATGTGACAGAGGACCTGAAGTTTTAATTTAATTTAATTTAATTTAAATAGTTACTTGGGACAGAGGCTACCAAATTGAGCAGTGATTTTTAAGGCTTTTTTTCTGTGTTTTAGGTTAAGTTTTTGGGAATTTGCAGGCTCGTTTGCTTCTTTGAATAATATCCATTTTTTCAATCTATTTTATAGTTAGATTCTGCTGCAAAGAAAAATCCTATCTGGCAATGTCAATGGGCTTTTTCTTTAGCTTTCTTTCTCTAGTTTTTCTACTGATTTTGTTGTTGTTTGAGGAAAGATTTCCTTTCTCGTCTTTGCACTGTTTTTTTTTTTTTATAGCACTGGCAAAGGTCTCTAGTTCTATGTTTAAACTGTAATGCTGATTGATGTCATCTTTTCCTTGTTCCTGATCTTAATGAGAATGCGTCTCAAATTTCTTTTTAGCTGTAACATTTGTTAAATTTTTGTTACATAATCACTACTGAACCAAGTAAATTCCTTTCTATTTGTACTTTGCTAAGATTTTTGTTTTATCCTATAAATAGGACTTGAACCTTTACAAATGCTTTTTCTGCATTAACAGTAGCCACATAATTTTTTTAAACTTTATAAATGATTTAAGTGATACTGACAGATCTTCTATTTTTTCTCTTGTGACAGATTTTCTAATGTCAAGCTATTCTTGCACACCCAAGTTAAACTCTCTTTGATCACACTACATAACTTGACCACTCTGCTGAATTCTATTATGAAATGCTTTATTTAGATTTCTTTACAACTATATCAATAAGTAAAGCAGGTCTAGACTTTTCTTCTTTTTCTCTCCATCCGTCTTTTCTACTGTCCTGACCTATCTTTGGAGTAATGAAAGTTACTCAAGTCTTTTAGGGCAACTTTCCCTCTATCCTAAAGCAATTTGAATATTTTGTGTAAGATAGCAGTTGATTGGTCTTAACACCTTGGAGACATTCATCTGTAAAGCCATTGGGGTCTAAGTGTTGGAAGAGGGGAGGTTTTTACTACCATTTCAATTTATTTAATATTTATTGCTCTGTTGAGACTTTCTATTTCTTCTCGAGATCTTGTAGTCTGTTTTTTTTTTTTTTTTTTTTTTTTTTTTTTTTTTTTTTTTTTTCTTTCTTTCTTTCTTTCTTTCTTTCTTTCTTTCTTTCTTCTTAATCTGATTATGGTGTGTGGAGGCGGGGCCTTTGGGAGGTGATTGGGATTAGATGAGGTCACGAGAGTGGAGTTCCGCTTACCAGGAGAGAGGCCAGGAGAGACACACAGGAGCGCTCCCTGCTTCTTTCTATGCACTGCCCTGTGCCCCCTGGCGAAGACCATCACCAGATGTGACTCCTTGACCTCCTGAACTGTGAGCTAAATAAAACTCTTTTCTCTATAAAATTATCTACACTTGATTTTTTTGTTTGTTTGTCTGCTTGTTGGGTTATGTTTTGTTTTTGTTTCTGTTGCTGTTTAAGACAAGGTCTCACTATGTAGTCCAGGTTGGTCTTGAACTCACATGTAGCCCAGCCTAGTCTCAAACTCACAGTAGTCTTCCTGCCTCAGCCTCCCGACTGCTGGGATCACAGGATATACCACCACACCTGGCTAACTTCAGGTATTTTGTTCTGATGATGAAAAGTGAACTAGGACATGCTCACTGCATTAAATGGCTTCATAGCCTTGGCAGGGGACAATAAGTTCCCTTATTTAAAAAAACCAAATGGAAACTGCCACTGGCAAGAGAATCCTAAGGAGACAAAGATGATTAAACATACTATGCTGTCCTGAGTGGGATCTGGGTACAAAAATACTTGAAATCTATATAATATATAGGCTTTAATTACTACTACTGTACTACTACTTCTACTACTACTATTAGTATTATTACTGCTGCTACATCTATTATTGGCTTATTAATTGTGACAAATGCAACATGCAAATGTAAGATTTTAAAGGGAGAAATCTGGGTAGAATGTATATGATAACTTTCTATACTTATCTTTGCACTTTTCCTGAAAATCTAAAGCGAGTATTAAAAAGTTATAAAAATAGCCAGACATGGTGGTACACACCTGTAATTTCAGTACTCTGGGAGGCTGAGGTAGGAAGATTGCAAGTTCAGACCTGCATGGGCAATTTAGTGAGACCCTGTCTCAAAATTAATAATAATAATAATAAAGGACAGGAGCCATAGCTCAGTGCAAAGGCCCCAGGTTCAATTCCCAGTATGGAAGGAAAAAGTTTATTGAAAAAAATAACAAAGAAGCCAGATAGAACAAACCAGAAGAGAAGCATCAGCTCCTGGGTGAGTGCTCCCTTAATGTGGCATCATGCATATCTCTGACCTCCTGTTTGATTCACAGAGACCTGAACGTAAGACCAATTTTATGCCCATTACACAGAAGAGGAGGGTGAGGCTGAGAGACAAAGAATGCATTATCCTGGCCACACTGTTACTGCACCGTAGACCTGGGATTCAATCACAAATCTGCTCTACGGAAGGCCACAAGCATTTTAAACCACACCCTGTCCACTTCCAGGCTGACTTCTTTTTTTTCTTTGCTTTTCTTTTTCTTTTTCTTTTTTTTTTTTTTTTTTTTTTTGAGACAGGGTTTCACTATGTAGCTCAGACTGACCTTGAACTCACAGCAGTCCTCTGCCTCAGCCTCCCAAGTGCTGGAATTACAGGTGTGCTCTACCATGCCCAGCATTAAACCCACTTCTTTAAGTGTTTGCTAGTCACCTCTCAGTGTCCTAGTAGGTTTCCTAAGGTGATGAAACAGCCCCGTACACAGGGAACTAGAAGTAGACGCAAAAGTAAGTCCCGAAGCCAGGGATCAGCCATTTCTGACTAAGGCCAGGACGGTGAACTCCTGAGTGATAACGTCCCAGGCTTTAACGCTAATCCCTTCTCAACTCTGTCTTCCTAGTGAAAATGGTCATTTTGCAGATGAAGAAACTAAGGCTCAGTGGAAATCCTGTGCTCAGATTCCTGCCCAGCACAGGGGGATGCAGAGCCTTTTCTTACTTCTCTGCAGCACTGTCCCCCATTCCCCATGGCTTCCCATCCTCCTCTCCTGAGGCCGCCTCTTCCCTTCCCTCCTTCTCCACCTCCTCCAACCCCTGTGGTCTCACCTCGGAGCCAGCGCAGGAAGAAGTAGTCATCGGCCTTGGGCAGGGTGGGCAGCAGGTCCTGCAGGTTCTCCTGGAACTAACAGGAGGGGAATATGGTGGTCAGAGGGATTCTTGTGACCCTTGGGCCACCAACCCCTTTCCAACCCTTCCCACTTTCATCTGCCAGTCAGGCCGACCTGGGGACCCTGCAGGCTGAAGACCACACAGCACGCGCCCTGACCCATTTTGTCCTTGCGAGTGAGGCATCCTCCAGTCCACTGGAGAAGGAAGAGTTGGGCCCTTGTCAACCTTTGAGAGTGCTCTGACTCCCAAGATTGTCATTCCACAAGTCTGAGGCGAGGCATTGGTGTCTCTATTTTTACAAGGATCCCTGAGTGATTCTAATACAATCCAGCTAAATGTTTTAGGAATGTTGCCCTTGATAACACTACATCTTGGGGTCTGGATTTGGAAGCAAGTTATTTAACCTCTCTGAGCCTCAGTTTCCTCATCTGTAAAATTTTATCATCTGCATAATGATAAATTTGGGCCAGTCAAAGAAATGTATGCACATAAAACACTTGGCATTGGACCTGGCTCCTAGCAGATGCCAGATACCTACGGGCCGTCACTCAGCAAATGTGACCCACCTGGAGTCCTGCAGCCTGAAGCCTTGAGGACAAAATGAGAGGCAAAGTCAGCAGGAAGGGACTGAAAGAGAAGCGGTGGGAGTCTGGAAGAAGGACAGTGTTCTGCAAACTGGAGGAGCCTTTTGCTACCAGCTGAAACTCAAGTTCAGGTCTAAGAAAAAGGAAACCTCCTTTCTGTGGGGACTAAGGGATCTGAAAGCAAGGGCTGTGTTTGGGGGTGAACGTGTGAATTGGAATTTGCAATGGGAAACAGATATAAGCAAAGCCATAGGGAGTGGTCTCAGTCATCCATCAAACCTCATTTAGTTTATGTTTAAAATAAGGATGCATTCACATACTGCTTACATAATTAAAAGGGAACAATCAGTTTAAACATCTCTAGTGTTAACAAGCACTTGCTACATGAATCTAGGACAGGATGGGGACCAGAAATGGAGGTTCTGGTAGCCTCCAGGTACCTATAGTTTTTTTAGGGGGTTGTGAGAGACAGGATTCCCTGGGAAGCAAAATATTGCACTCTCAGCCCTTCCGCATTACTGGGTTCCCTCATTTGAACTTTAGGATGTGCCCTGAGGTAGGAGGGGCAAAGGTCATAGTCCTGCTTTTCAGATGAGGAAACTGAGGCTGGGGAAATAGAGAACATTCCTGGGTGAGCAAAGTGGCAAGGACAGGAAGAATCCATGCCTTCTGCCCTTGGGGGCCTCACAGCCCTTGGACTGCCCATCAAGTCAAAGAGAAAGCCACCAGGCAGGTGCAGGGAAGGGACTAAAGTATCTTGGAAAAAACTCATTTTAAGATAATGCCATATGGAGAGAGAAACATCTGGCAGTGTGGCCAGAGGTGGTCAACACTAGGCTCAGGAAGAATCTGGAAGGAAGTGCTGCTGGGCATAGTTATCTAGACCTCTGGGACCGTGATAACCTCCCTACACCCTGCCTTCTCTTGACATTTAAAAAATAATAAGCATTTACTACATTTTTTTTGAGATAGCATTTCTCTGTGTAGTCCAGAACAGCCCTGAACTCACTATGTAGCCTGGGTGGGCCTTCAACTTGAGATCTTCCTGCCTCAGTCTCACAGGTGTTGGGATGACAGGCAGTGAATCACCATACCTGGCACATTGGTTTTAAATAATGGAAAAGAGGCTGCACCCAGTGGCCCATGCCTGTACTCCCTGCACTGAAAGAGGCTAATGCAGGAGGAAAGCAAGATTGTGGCTCTCCTAGACAATTTAGATGACTCTATCTCAAAAAGCACAAAGAGCTGGGGATGTGGCTCAGAGGCAGAGGGTTACTGGGTTTGACCACCAGTACTACGGAAAGGAAAATAAAGGAAAAGAAAAAAAAAAAAAGAAAAGAAAAAGAAAGGAAAGGAAAGGAAAAGGGAAAGGTAAGAACTAACAAATGTTCATAATCCTAGCACTTAGGATGCTGAGGCAGGAGGATTGCTGCAAGTCGAGGCCAGCCTTGGTGACATGATGAGTTCAAGACTAGCCTGAACTATGCAGCCAGACCCTGTCTCAAACAAACAGTAAAATATTTTCACCTGGTTTAAAGCTCTGCCCCATAGGCATCTCCACCCTAATGCACCCTCAAAGACCAAGTGTTCTGTCTTCCCTATGCACCTCATATCTGGGGCTTCCTAGAGGTGTACTACAAGGTTCACCAGGGGATGCTTCTCCTTCACCTGAGCCCTCTGAACTGGGGACCTGCCCATCACCTGGACACTTCTTTCACTGAGCACCATCCTTCACCCGCAGACCCTTTTCTAGTCCCCAAGTGCCCTGAGTGGAGTCCCAGAGAGGAAGGGAAATAGGGTGTAGCAGGCAGACTAGCAAAGTAAGGTGAGAGCCATTAACTACAAAATCCCAGGAGCAATCCCCAAATCCCTGCCTGCAGACTTCTGTGAGAACCTGAGTAGTTTGGGATAGGATGACCTAGACCTCACATCAGCCTGAGATGTGGGGGATACAAAAAAGGACAGTTCACACTGAGGCTTGTTGTTGTTGTTGTTGCTTGGACATGGGCTCACTCTGTGATTCAGGCTGGCCTTGAACTCACTATGTACCCTAGGCTGGCCTGGAATTCATGACAATCCTGCCTCAGCCTCCTGAGTGCTGGGATTATAGGTGAGCACCACCACACTCCATTTACACTGAACCGTTTCTTACTGAGTTCTCTCACTGTGACCTGCTTTCTCCTGTAGAGTGCACTTCTTTTCCAACTTGCTAGGACCAAATTTGCTCTGCAGAACCTATTTCTTTTCCAACCTTTAATAAACATAAAACTTCTCTACTTTTTGAGCTTGTTCTGACAAATTTTCTGTTCAGGACAGAAAAAACATAGAAACAACCTTTAGAAGGAGACTCTAGCACCCCAAGACCCAGCAACACCAAGACCCCCTTCCTTCACCAGGGTCCCCATTCCTTTCTGGACGATCCTCTCCCAGGGTAGAAGCATCAAAATAAATAATATCCTACAAGTATTAAACTACCCTGTTTTTCACAGGCCCAGAGTGTGAGCCTGGCTGTGATGCTTAACAGCCAATGGAGCAGCTGGGTGTTGTGGCGCAGGCCTATAATCCCAGCACTTGGGAGGCTGAGGCAGGAGGATCACTGTGAGTTTGAGGCCAGCCTGGGTTACAAAGTGAGTTTAAGAACAGCCTGGACTATGTGAAACCCTGTCTCAAAAAGACAAAAGAAGAAGAAGGAGAAGGAGAAGGAGAAGGAGAAGGAGAAGGAGAAGGAGAAGGAGAAGGAGAAAGAGAAAGAGAAGGAGAAGGAGAGAAGGAGGAGGAGAGAAGGAGGAGGAGGAGGAGGAAAAAGGTGACTAAGGGAACATCTTTCCTTTTCCCCATGGCCCTGTTCCTTCCAGGTACAGCTGGCAGGCCTATCAAAAAATCCCTTTAAACAAATATTTAATAAAAAATAAGAATAAATAATCAGCCAGGCATGGTGGCTCATGCCTGTAATTCCAGCACTCGGGAGGCTGAGGCAAGAGAATCTTTGCAAGTTCAAGACCAGCGTGGGCTATGAAGTGAGCTCAAGGCCAGCCTGAATTGCATAGGAGACCCTGTCTCGGAAAAAAAAAAAAAAAAAAAAGAATAGATAATCGTAGGGGGAAGACTTGAGCCCTAAGAAGTCAGAGAGCCACGAAGAGAAAGTATACAAATGTGGAAATCTAGGCACGAGATCTGGGACTCTGGGTATCTGTTAGCCTGTGGCATGTGCCACCCTGGCACCCTAGGGCAGCCCCACTGCACCCAAGCAGGAAACAAGGACCAGGACTGGGTTTGGGGACTGGATCCCCACCCCCTTAATCCCCCACACCCCGCCTCCAGAGGGCTCCTGTCCCAGGTGCTGAGCTCAGCAGAGACCTCGGGTCCCGCGTTCCCGCCCTGCGGTGGGGACTCTGGCTGGGGTGGGTGCCAGTGTCTGGCTGCTCGATTCCTCCCCAGCCCTCACCGCGGCCGAGCCCCTCACCCTGGTCAGCGCCTCCTGCTGCTGGGGGCTCAGGTCCCCGACTCGGCCGCTCATGGTGCCCGCGGACGCAGATGGGCGCGGGGGTCAGCTACGAAGGACTCCTCTGCCGGCCTGGCCTCTGCCGCTGCCACCCCCGCCGCCGGGTTTTGCCTGGCGGGGTCAGGAGTTAGTCCCGCCCTGACCGAAAAGCCACTTGTCCTGCTCCGCCCTGCTGAGCTGTGGCTTCCCTCGGTCTTTCCCCTGCCCTCTTGGTGCCCTGCGGTCGCCAAGTGCACCCTACCCCGGGGAGGGAAGGTCCCCGGAGCACAGACTCCAGACTGGGGCAGGGGCTCCACCTGCAGGCCTTCTCAACCCAGGGTTACTACGGATTCCGGGAGGGGGATGCGTGTGTGCCCACCGGGGACCCGTGCCAGTGTTTCCTAAGTGCTGAACCCCTGTTCTGGAACACAGTGCTCACTGGCTGGTAGCTCAGCCCTGTGTGCCTAACAGCTCTGGCCCTGGAGATGTCGGGCAGGATTAGAAAACACAGTGCCCCCTCGGGTCAGCAGAATGCCTGGCATTTCCCAGTGCTGGCTGCCAGCAAGATAGTTGCATAATTATTATTATTGAAGCTGTCACCTGAGCCGGAATCTGCAGGGGCGGGGACTCTGGGATGGCCCAGGTGGTGAGCTCCTGGGCGGGACGCACAGGCAGACTAGGGAAGGGGCCAGAACAACAAGTCAAGGAGATGGGCTCCCTCTGCCCTCCCATGGGGTCAAGCCCTAGTTCCTAGATGTCAGTCCCATGGCCACGGCTAGGGGTAGCTGTTGAGCCCGGGAAACATGCCTCGCTAGTGAGAGTGGAGATGAATCAAATCAAATTACAACGACTTAATTCCAAAGAAATTAAATATTTCATTCATTGATTTTTCTATTGAGATTACCTACTGTGCTATTTTTAAAGATATTGAGATAAAATACATATTAATGTTGATTTCATATAATCTAATAGTTTTGAACTTTAGGGAAATAGATACATTTTATATTTTAGGGAAGTTTTAGGCTCTTAACTTTCTTTTCTGAGAAAGCAGAAAGTACAGAGTTCCCGTATATCCAGTGCTCCCTCCCTTACCAGCATGGGACATTGATTACCATCAGTGGGCTCTGTTGACAATCTTATCACCTAAAGGCCATAATTTATGTTAGGGTTCACTCTTGCAGTCCGTGTTTTTTGAGACAGAGTGTCATTATGTATCGTTATCTGAATATTGAATATTGTAATCCAAGTATTGTAATCCCTTTTCTAATCTTCCACACAATTCGGAAAGTTATATTTGTAATCCCATTGAAACGTTATTGGAATTCCAGCAAGTTAATTCCAAGCTGCCACCGCCAATGCAGCCCACAGCGAGAGTAAAGACACCAAGATAAAATTCAAGCCATGGGCAGCCAAGGGGTTCTAAGCCTGATCCCAGTGAGTATATATAGACAAAGGCCTTAATTCAAGGCCTCTCCCAGAATTCATTATCTTGTGAAGAAGGGGGTGGCTGGAGGATGAGTGACTGAGAATGGCAGGAACTATGTGAGTAACTTGAACTGGCTAGCCACATGGAGAGAAAAGCATCTTTGCAATGCACAGGGAGATATGTAGAAAGACCAGTCTGCATAACTTGATTGGGATAGCATATGAATGAATTTAGGAGGCTGTTGCTTCAGTTTCTGATATATAAACTTTTGTGCCCTGGGTAGTCATAGCCTCTTACTTTGAGGCTCGTACCTAGCTGATATTCCTGGAGCAAAGCAACTTTGCTATCCCACTGCGTTCAATCGATATTCAGAGAGAAAGAGCACAATGTGAGGAAACAGGAAATTGTTGACCTAAAAGATTACATATTAGTACCTCAGCTGGCCTTATTTGCATCACTTAGAGCCAATTGAAGGGAGAAGGAATAGCATAGCTCACTCTGTACATACGAGTATATGGAAATAAGACTCCATTTAACTAATGTTGCAGCAATTGTTCTGCGTTCAGGGGGAGTCCTTCAAATTGTCTCCTACAACTATGTAGCTAAGGCTGGGCTCAAACTCACAATGATCTTCCTACTTCAGCCTCCCAAGTGCTGGGATTGCAGGCAACGAAACGTGCCGTCATGCCCAGCCCATTCTGTGGCTTTTGATAACTGCATGATGACATGTGTCCATTGCTGCAGCAGCATATGGAATATTCTCACTGTTCACAAATCCTCTGTGCCCTCCCTTTTCTTTTTACTTTCAGAAAATGCAAACCGAGCAAAAAGAAATCACCAAAAAATTCTACAAAAAATCAAAGTTCCATCACATCTCTGGAAGGGCGTGGTCTCCATTTAAAAGAAACAACAGAAACCACATAGGGTTTGATTCAATTGCATAAAAATACAAAAATACACTAATAAAATAAAACATTAAATAAATAAAAATACAAAAACTTGTTAAGCAAGAAATAGAATTAAGACATTATGTACATTTGTTGATATGAATTTGGGGAAATAAAATATGGAGAAAGAACTCATGTGTCCTTATAAGAAAAATAATAAGTCACAAAAAAAAATAGAAAAAGGATTTCAAGCACCAATTCTCAGAAAAGAAATGCACAGGTACATTTATTAAATTGATAAATGCAGTACCAAAAAAATAAATAAAACTGATATATGCTTGATGTCCCGTATTGTCAAATAAATGTGCATGCAAACAGTGAGATGCTTTACTTCTCTGAAAAATCAGAAAACAAACAACTAACTCCCAAACAAAACACACATGCAACCTTTAAAAAATGACAATAAGTGCGTGGGGCAGCACATGCCCAAAATCTCAGCACTCAGATGCTAAAAGAGGCTGAGGCAGGAGGATCAAACATTGGAGGCTAGCCTGGGCAACATAGCAAGACCCCATCTCAAAAATTAATCAGTTAAAATAATAATAAAATTAGTTAGAAGTTGGTGACATAGAGACTTATGCTGCTGGCAGGCACAGAAACTATTTTGCTAGAAAACCACTTGTCAATATGTGTCAGAATCCTTTAGGATTTACCACTTTGCCCCATGATACTCCTGACATGGTACCCCTGGCAGTGTTGGGAATTGAACCCAGTATCTTCATGCTGAGCTCCATGCCCAGCCCTGTTTTAGTTGTAATTTTGAGACAAGATCTCACTAGATTGTTAAATTGTCTAAGTGGGTCTTAAACTGCAAACATCCTGCCTTAGTCTCCAGAGTGCTGGGATTGTAGGAGTGCACCACCACCACACCTGGCCATGACAGAAAATATTTTAAGCTTAAAGATGTTTGTGATAAGTAGATGGACACGACTTGAGACCATACTGATAAGTGAGACAAATCAAACCCACATGTGTAAATACCGTATTGTCTCCCTAGTGTAAGAAACTGAAAAAGTATATCTGATCCAAAATCTACAATAATGCTATGTAAAGGTAAAAAACTGCTCGAAGAGCAAAAGTAATTGGGAAGGGAAAAGGGGGAAAGAGGGAAGGGAAAAGGAAAAGATATAAATCTGTATATATGTATATGTAAGATAACTAAAACGAACATACTGCTGAATGTATTAGTTATTGAGAAAGATCGGTTAATACTCATATGATTAGATCAATTTTACTTGTCTATATCTGTTACTGTAAACAACCATTTTGAAAATAACGACACACAATATTACAACCATTGTCAAGTTTCTATCATCCTGTTTTGTAAACCTATAATATTACTGTTGTGCATTTACTCTAGTCATTTGTTTGTCTCTTTTGCTTTTTGTCTTTCTTATATGTGTCTTTTTTTTCTCTTAAATAAAAAGAAAAAAGAAAAAAAAGATGTTTGTATACTATTCACAGGAAGACTCATGGGCTTTCTTTCTTTCTGGTTTTTATTATCATTACTATTTATTTATTTGTTTGTTTTTTGTGGTACTAGAGCATGAATCCAGAGTCTTTGCAGTTAGCTATCTCACTTGCCCTTTGTGTGTGTGTGTGTGTGTGTGTGTGTGTGTGTGTGTGTGTGTGTGTGGTTTTGTTTTTGAGACAAGATCTCACTAAATTACCCAGGCTGGGCTTGAACCTGCAACCCTCTTGTCTGCTCCCAGGGATTACAGGCGTACATTACCGAACCTGGTCTGAAATAAGTTTTAAGTAAACTATCATGTTTATTGTGGTTGCTAAAGACTTTATAACGACCTGGAAAAAATATCACAAAACAGATTGAAAAGTATAGAACCACGTAATATGTGCTATGTACTTCTGGACTAGAAAGTGAAACGTACACAGTGAAAAAGGGCCAGGCAAGAGGAGAAATTTGCCCCAATCTTTTCCAGTCTCTGAGGAGAATGAAAAAACATATTTAAAATGCCACAGGTAGCAAGTCATCTTCAAAGAGAAGTCTTTATTTAACTAGCACTTATAGGAGCTTTCTATTTACCAGGCCCTGCTCTGAAGGCTTGTAAATATTAGTCCACTGCTGTCCAATAGAAAAATAATACCTGTCACACAGGTGACTTTAAGTTTCCTAGCAGGCACATGAAAAATCATATGTAATGTATCAAGAATGTTGTCCTTTCAACTTGTGATCAATATGCCTTACATATGAATTAGGTAATAGTGATAAGTCATGGTCGTTTTCTCCTTTTTCATGCCAAGTTTCAAAGTAGGTATGTACTTAGGGAAGACTTTTATTTGGTCTTTGTTTTTGGAGACAGAGTCTCACCATGTTGCCTGGGCTGGCCTTGAACTTACAATCCCCACTACTTTAGCCTCCCAAGTACCTGGAATTACAAGCATGCACTGCCATGATGGGCCAAGCATTTGTTTGTTTGTTTATTTATTGTTGCTACCAGGATTTGAACTCAGGTCCTCACACTTGTCAGGCAGGCGCTGTGCCATTGAGCTAAATGCCCGGCCCCCAAGTGTATATTTAATACGGCACATTTCATTACAACTTTTGTACCGGGGATTGAACTCATAACCTCACGTCTGCCAGGCAGGCACTTAGGCCACTGAGCTAAGTTCCCAGCCCTAGTTTTTTGAGACAGGGTCTCACTATGCAGTTCAGGCTGGCCTTGAACTCACTCTGTAGCCCAGGCTGGTCTCGAACTCACAACTATCCTCCTGCCTCAGCCTCCCGAGTGCTGGGATTAAAGGCGTGCGCCACCACTCCCGGCTCCTCATTCCAACTTTTGAATGTTCAGTAAGTCCTGTGTGATGTTATGGGTTAAGTCATGTTTCCTCAAAATTCAGATATTACACTTGTAATTCGCAGTAGCTCCAAATATCACTTTGGTTGGAAATAGAGACATTGCAGATGTTTTTAATGAAGATGAGGTCCCACTGGAGTAGAATGGGTCCTGCTCCAGTATGTCCTTATAAACAGGGGCAGTTAGGACATGGACACATAGAGGGAGAACACTATGTGACAATAAAAATAGAGTTCAGGGTGATGCTTGTACAAATCAGGAGACACCAAAGATTCCTGGCAGACCCAAGAGCAGGGCATGGAACACATTCTTCCTCTGTTCTTGGAAGGAACTAACCCTGCCAGCTCCTCGATTCTGGGCTTCAAGCCTCTAGAGTTTTCAGAGAATACATTTCCATTGTTTAGGCCATTCCTTGTGGGGCGCTTTATTACTACACCTGGGGATGTGTGGTGAGTGGCTGCCAGTTTGGAGAGTGCAGGGATGGCTCACTGACTCCGCCCCGTCCTGGAAGATGACTCTGTCAATTTTCCCAATTATGGGTCAGGAAACTGAAGTTCAGAGCCTCCTGAGGTCTCAGGTCTCCAAGTGGCAAAGCCAGGATTGGAACTCAGGCAGGCGATGTGGGACCAGGTTTTGGATACCATGCCACAGCTTCCTGACTACCAAGCTTCAAAATGTCACTTTGGTTGGTCCCAGGTCACCCACGAGTTACTGTCTCTCCAGCACAGAGCAGCCATCTTCCCCTCAGGCGGCAGCTCACTGCGTCTCCTCAAACCTCAGCTGGTGCTGGGCATAGCGGACTTCAGTTCTAACCATCTGAGCACCAGTGGTTTGGGGGCCTTTTCCATGGTGCACCCTCTCCTTCTCCCTCCTGACCGGAAAGCTGAGAAGCTGGGCTGCACTAGTGCTGTTGTCCTCGGATGACTGCACCCTAGGCCTCGTGGCCCTCACAGCGTGGTGCTTCCCCACCTCCCAGGTGTGTCTCCCCTGGGCCACAGGTGCCCTGCTGGCAGTCATAGCTGAAGCCTGTGACCTACCAAGGGAAGGAAATACCTTGGGGCCAATGGCATCTGTGCTGTGAATGGTGACATGAGGAAGAGGAGCCCTGCCGGCCCTGTCCCCACATCGTGTCTACGTCAGTCCCACTCTGTGGACATCTTCACCAGACAGGCCACTGTATGTCTCTCCAAATAGGTTGCATTTAGCTTGCGTGATGCTGGGCGGAGGACTGGGAGGGCGTGTCTGCCTGGCACAGGCTGGGTGGCCTCAGGCCTCGGCCTGCCTGGGAGGTGAGATTAAACTAAAATTTCTCAAGCACCCTTGACTCAGGGTGATCCCAGGGAAAGGTGGAGCCTGATGTGGCCGCACCCACCTTCTCCCAGGAGAGAGATATCCACTAAGGTGTAGGAGAGGGAACAGGGTGAGCAAGGGGAGCCTGACCAGCTGCTCTAAAAACTGAGAACCAGGAGAAGGTGGGTTAGGAGTCTGGAGTCCTGTGTCCACCCCTGGGTTTCTGTCTTTCTTTCCCTAAAAAAGCCTGATGGTCTCTATTCCTTTCTCAAGGCACATGGCAACAGGAGGGGAGCATACGGGGTGACCCATCCTCCCTTGCTGCTTCCTCCTACCACAGGGCCTCTGTGTATGTTGTTCCTTCTGACACAAACTCTCTTCCAAGTTCCTCCTCCCACACTGTCCAGGTAGTGATCTCCTCATGCCCCAGGTAAATGCTCAAGTAGAACTGCACTTCCATTTTTCGGAGTAGTACTCCCATTAAATAGTGCTATTTGATTCATGGCTCACATTTCCTGTGCTCATCATTATACCTGGGTCCCCATTTACATATGTGGGGACAGAGCTTTGGAAGTCTATAAGGACCAGAGTCAAGGTTTGAACTCTTATCCATCTGTACCTAAGGCCTGAATTCTCAGTGACCACTTGTTCTGGCCCCCTGAAGATAGACTATTTTAGTAAGGGTCTAAGCAAGAGCACTGTACTCATGAGTCCCAGAGTGTCCTCTGGAAAAGATAGCATTTGAGCTTAGCCTCTGAGGTAGAAATGGGAGGAGGACATTCTAGGCAAAGGTGACCATCCAAAGCAAGTCACAGGGATGAGAAAGGATCAGACACAGTGCTCAGAAACTCCAGGTCAGTTCACCAAAGAACTTTAGGATGTGCTGGAGATTTGGGGTTCTCCTTCTCAGTAATATGGAGACATTGACAAATTTAGAGGATAATATAACCCTGATACAATCCTGAATATAACCCTGATATATCTCTGAATAATATAACCCTGAGTCAGGGTGAGGCATGACCTGGGCACAGCAGATGTTCAGAGCAGGGAAACCGGTCAGGAGGTTACTGCAAAGATTCGTGATAGGCACGGGACAGAACCTCAGAGGAGGCAACGGGGCACAAGGGGAGGGTCATACTTTCCTTCTGTCCCACACCAGCTGTGTAGGAAAGATTGCTTGGAGATGAGCAAGGGTCAGGGATTGCTGTGCGCTTGGTCAGGGGATTATGCTGTAAATTACAAATTCATTACAGATTATTCTTTTTTTTTTTTTTGAGACAGTTTCTCACTTTGTAATTCAGGCTGACCTTGCACTCACTGTGTAGCCCAGGTTGGCCTCCACCTGTAGGGATCTTCCTGCTTTAGCCTCCAGATTACAGGTGGGATTACAGGTGTGCACCACTATGTCTGGCCAGGTTATTCTTGTAAACACTCATTTATGTGCTGCATAAAGACATTTTGGTCAATAGTGGACCATGCATATGATGATGGTTGTGTATGATTATACCACTTAGTGATGTCATGCCCATCTTAACTTTACATAAGTGCAGTGCTCTCAAGGATATTCACACAAAGACAGGACCACTAACGGCATGTTTCTCAGGATGTGTCCCGTCAGTAAGCTGTGATAACTCTAGCTTGGACAGCAAATGCAGAAATCTAATGATTCCAAAAATTAGCATTGCAATTATAATTAAGTCTGTTTGTAAATATTCCACCTGGAATTAATTTGCTTTTATTCTTGCTTTTATACCTTTCTAGAGTACAGCCACAGAGTCACAGCGTAAGTTACAGCTACGAACTTGAGTACCTCTCTTGAGCTTCAAAATTAATGTTTCACATACCATATTGTCTCACACTAGAAGCTGAAACAATTTATGTGTAAAATATATAATATATATGAAATATATATAAAATATTGTTAAGATAGTTATGCTATCGTTAAGATAGCTATACTACTTATTGCTCTGAGTTCATTGAAGAGAAAGGTTTGTGCTGGTATTGTTCAGATGATTGAATGTAGATGCCTTGTGCGCTGGGTGACTGATTTGGGGATGGTAATGCACACTGTATATGCCATTGTTGTCCCCTGATTGTAGGGTTTTGAAATTTTGTTTTATTTTTTTCTCTTTGAAATGAAATGAATTTGAAAAAAAATTAATGTGGTACAGAGCTTGCAGCAGCTGCCTGGCAAGCACAGGGTCATGAGTTCAATTCCCAGTACCAAAAAAAAAATTAATGTTCCATTATTTTTTTGGCATTGCAACCCAGATAGACACAAATGAAAAAAAAATTATCATTAGAAATGTCTTGGTGTTGCAACTTTTAGTTATTGACCAGTTAACCCTGGGTGGGGAAGCATGGAATCTGAGGACATCTCCCAAGGTGATTATAATATGGGCCAATGTTATCAGAATGATTTTACTCTTTATGATTAAATTGTACTAATTGCTTCAATCAGACTTTTCAAGTTCACATCTTTTATGCAGTGTGAATCTGTTTGCGACTCATTTATCCCTACGTTGTCCAGACTGGTCTTGAATTCTTGGGCCCAAGTGATCCTCCCACTATTGCCTCCTGGGAATCTGGGACTACAGGTTCACACTACCACACCTGGCTGTGTTTGTTTACAATTTAACATATGTCTTCCCTGCTCCAAACTGTCTTCTTTGGCCATGCTGTTATTATGTGCAATTGGTCTCATTTACTTCTTTAATATTTTGCCTAGGGGAAGGGAGTAAAAATGAACAATGTACATTTTGTGCATGCCAAAATGAAACCCATTAGTAACCAATATATACTAATACAAAAAGATGTAAAACAAAAACATTTCTGCCTCATTGTGGGGACTGTTTGGAGAAGTTAATTATATAGAAGCTGAAAGATCGTCTTTATAAGATTTGATCATGTTGATGAAAGAAAAGTTCTGAGACATTCTGAAATTTAATTACAAGGGCCAGAAGACTGAAGAAAGAGATAAGAGAAGTTAACCGGTTAACGGTTGATGGAGAAGCAAAAAGAGCGCTCGGCATTTCTGAATGTATGTTGACACTTTGACTTAACCACCCTACCACCCCGTAAACTTTCTGGACTGTTAACCCCAACCAGTCAGGAAGCAAGAAGTACTTCTTGTGCACTGCCTCCTGTCCCAAAGTCTGACCTCCTTGCATTACTCCACCCCCACTGATCTACAGACAGTATAGGTTCAATATATATTTCTCTCTCCTCAATTTTTGAAAAATCTATTTTCTTTTTTAAAAAAATTTGAGGCAGGGTGTTGCCAGTTTGGGCACTAAGTTGTCCAGTTTGGGTTTTAACTTGCAATCCTCCTGCCTCAGCCTCCCAGAGTGCTAAGATTATAGGAATGTGCCACTGCACCTAGCTCCCAAATTTTATAAAAGTACTCTGTTCTAGATGCAGTGGATATTTCTCAAGTCATGCTGCTGATAGGTAGTAGAAACTTTTTCCAGGAACTTGTCCTTTAACCAATAAACCCTTCTACTTCAGAGCTTCCTGGGTCCTAAGAGTTTGGATTTAACAATGCCAAGATACTATACAGCAGTGCCCAATTTAGAAGTGTCAAGGACAAAGAAAGCCAGATCCGAATAAAAAGTGATAAAAATAGACTTTATTTAGTACAAACTAAAGTTATAGTGGAAAAGGGGAACAAAACTCTCGATCTACTTTATGTCCAGTATGAGTTCACATTCTCTAAAATTGAAGAATGAATTTTAGGAACAATGGAGGTTAAGAGCAGAAATATTTATTGAGAGAAAGAAAGTTTCTGTCTGAGAGAGAGACAGAAGGGGTCCCAAGTGGGTCGCCAAAGACTCTGTCCTTTCTAGTGACTCTTATAGAGTAAAACCATGATTAGAAAAACTGGAAACTCACAAGGCAGACGGGCATGAGGTGGGACAGAACTGTGGTCAACAAATAAGATTAATCGTTTAGGTAAAATTGTCCAAATCAGGGACAAATGGGGAAGCAGGTCATGTGGCAAGTGAGCATTCTCATGGATCAGTGACTCTTTCTGTAGGGGTTGGGATGGCAATTCCTAGCTTCTCAAGGTGATCCATACCTAATCCCTAATGTCTATACTTAGGGTGTGGTTGCATTTGTTTTGCCTTTTTTTTTTTTTTTTTTTTTTTTTTTTGCGGCACCCGGGATTGAACTCACAACCTCGCGCCTGCCAGGGCAGGCACTTAAGGTACTGAGCCAAACTCCCGGCCCTGGTTTTTTGAGGCAGGGTTGCACTATGTAGCTCAGGCCGGCCTTACACTCGTGTTGTAGCCCAAGCCGGTCTCGAACTCACAACGCTCCGCCTACCTCAGCCTCCCGAGTGCTGGGATTAAAGGCGTGCGCCACCATGCCCGGCTTGTTTTGCCTTCTGGTGGGCTTGAGATCTGGCCCACAGCAAGAGGTGTGTGTCTCTTCCAAGGTCACAAGACATCTTGTCCTTTGTGCCAGTTTCCTTGAGGGTCTAGCCCTGTCTGACTGCCTATAATATTCCTAACTAACTCAGCTGCCTGTAACAATAGGACACATTCAGATAAACATGTCATTAGGTGACTTTGTTGTTGTGCAAACACCATAGTGTGCACTTGTTACACAATCAGTGTTTTATCCAGATTCTTGTATTCTGAACCAAGAATTGAGCAGGATACTCAAAAGGAGTGACAAGAGCAGAGATTTACTAAAAGGGAAAGTACACTTCATAGGGTGTGGGCCGGTGAGAAGAACGCACAGCAGTGAGGAAGCCCAGTGCTGAGGAAGCTCAGTTCAGACTGGCATTGAACTCACCATGTAGCCCAGGCTGGCCTCCAACCTGCAGTGATCCTCCTGCTTCAGCCTCCCAACTGCTGGGAGTCCAAACGTGGGACACCACACCTGGTTTGGGTTTTTTTTTTTTTAAACCTTTTAAAGAACTGTCATGGTCCCCAAAGCTTGTCAGAGTTACGGTCAAATCAGCACCACTGTGACAGTAATTAGGGCAGGAGTTGGCCAAGGGTGGCTAAAGACCTCTCGGTGTATGCTCGGAGACTTACTGTATATGAGCTGGATGACTTGGTTACCTTTTCTTTTGGTTTTTAGACAGGGATATCCTGGATTTAGGTTAAAGTTAACTCAGGAGGTATATCTAACCCAGAAAGTAGACTTCAAAGCAGGTACCCTCTTCTTTCTGGATGTCTCTTACCACCTCCTGTTTCACATTTACGCAAACTAAGATGACTGTGATGTCATTAGGTGGTAGAATGTAAGGGCCGTGGTGCCTACAGTTCATTGCTAACTGTCTTGGTTACTTTTTACTTGTTGTTAAGACGAAACACTTGACACCCAAAATTAGGGAAGGAAAGGTTTATTTAGCTTACAGTTTTTGGAGGTTTCAGTCCACAATCAGCTGACTCCAAGGCAGGGTGGCATGGCACAGGGACAGCACTTCAAGGCAGCAACCGAACAAAAGCAGCCAAAGTAAAAGGAGCAAGAGCAAGCCTCTTCTCCTTCTTTATATAGTACACAGGACACCCCC
>RJWM01028229.1:0-25528 GCA_004363535.1 Dasyprocta punctata | reverse complement strand
CTTAGCTCACTCGAAGGGCGGGGTAATCTAGTCAGGCTTAGGCTCCTACATGCAGGCCGCAAATCTCAAAGCACGTATGGCACGGCACACAAGACACAACGTTCCCCAGAGGATGGCTCCTCACAAGTTTGAGACCAGCCTGGGCTACAAAATGAGTTCAAGGCCTGCCTGAACTGCATAGTGAGACCTTGTCTCAAAAAATTGGGCTGGGAATTTAGCTCAGTAGTGTAAGCACCTGTCTGGCAGGCGTGAGGTTGTGAATTTGATCCCCGGTACCAAAAAATAAAAAATAAAAATTAAAAAATACAGTAAAAATTGAGGACTTGGGGTAGACAACTCAGTGGTAGAGTGCTTGCCAGCATGTACCTAGTTTCAAATTCAGTACTGTATTTAGAAAAAGTAAACAGCGAAATAATTTTTCAAATCTTTTGTGTCTTAAAAAATATTGAAACCACTTAGCCACATGATCTCTAAGTTTGATAGTGATTTTTAAAATTATACCAGCTTTACCAAAGTAACATTGTGACGGCAATATGTACAAATAAACAAACCAATACACTTTTTTAATTCCATGATTTTTTATTTTTTCCATTTGAAAAATGTGCTAGAAATTTTGCTCCATAACTGTACATGCAATGGAAATCTTAAAACTTTTCTGTATCTGTTCTGTTGCATATTCATGTGTGGAGTTTATCACTTAAATTTTACATAACCCAATTTCTCTGCCAAACCATAGCAACTTTTTAGACCAGAAATGCTCCCTATAACACCAATGACTCAAACACTGCTCTCAGAAATGTTTTAAAATTTTATTTTACTAGTACATGTTAGCAATTCACACAGTTACACAATCGTCTTGGGGAGTGTGACATGTACATATTACAGCTTTTTTATTCTAATCCCCTTCCCTTTGCTCTGCCCCCACCATCCCAGTTTCCCTATCACCTTTTACATACTTGTTGATATTACTAGCCTTAGCTCATGGTATGGCATATATTTACATTAATTAGAGTTATTAGAATCCTGTACATCTTTATTCCTCTTGTTTCCCTTTCCCCTCCTCCTCACCCTTCATCCTTGTTCCCTTGGGCCACTTCTCTACTGGACAAGATTCATCCCCTTGTACCTTTCTATCCACCCTTTATCATTTTCTTTGTTTGTACTTTGCCTCAGATGAGAGATACTACATGGTGTATAGTGGTTCAGCTTGTGTGTTTGATTTATTTCACTCAGTATATTTTTTAGGTATACCTATTTTTGTACAAACACCACAAATCTGTTGCTCTTGATAGCAGAATAGTATTCCTTTTTTATAAAGACCACATTTTGTTTATTCAGTCATCAGCTGATGGGTATACAGGCTGCTTCTTGAATTTGGCTATTACAAATTGTGCTGCTGTAAACATGTATCACTGCAGTATGATGATTTAAACTCTTTGGGGGAAGATATCTAGCAGAGGAATAGCTGGATCATATAGAATTTTTAATTTTGATTCTTTGTTTTCTCAGAAATTTTTGAAACAGGACCTATAAAGTCCCATTCCTTTGACATGGGCAAAATCAAGGAGCTCCCACAGCTCTGCCCAGCACTGCAAGTCCCTGTGGGACCTGTTCCTGCACTCAAATCTGCCGCTTCCCTGCAGTCACCATCAGATGGCCCTAAAGCATTGGTGGCAAACCTATGGCATATCTGCCATACCAGTTGTTTACCACTGAAAACTCTAAAAGGTTCACCATCATCACCCTAGAGCCTTCCCTGTGAGAAAGCTACATGGCTAACTGAGGAAGGCAGAGCAAGTGCCACTCTCTGGTTCCATTACACTGCTAGGGGAACCCCACATTACAGTGAATTTATGAAACAGTGCTTCATATTTGCTTCCAGTCACTCTTCTCTCCTCAGCCCTGGATGCAGATGGGACCAGAATAGCAAATAAGGCTACAGCAGAGACGTCTGGGAAGATGGCAAAATGTTAAGTAGCAATAAATCAACCTCTCCATGACTCAGAATCCAAACACTGGAAAATAACAAATTGGGAAAGAAAAAAAAGGAGGGAGGTAAACTCCTGGGAGCCAGGAATGTTCTGAAGGGAAAATCAGAGGCTACAGATGGACTTCAATATAAAAAAGGAAGGACCAATCTTCATTTTCTCTCTGGCTTCTGACTCATGGTGAGAAAAAGGAAGGTCAAATCTACAGACAGACACAGTGAAAGTGGATAATCCAGAGCCTCTGGGGAGAAAAAGTAACAATGGAATGGAGCAGTGGATGCTGTGAGCTACAACAGCTGGTGAGTGACTCCAGTCCAAGCAACTGGAGTCCCCTGGAAGCAGTGCTCGATTGGACAACATTTTAGGGAGGGGCCAACTGAGCTCAGGCCTCAGAGCCACCCTGCTTTGGCTTCATCTCAGGGTTCCCAGTGTTAAAAACCCACAGCGACTGGTGAGGGGCAACCACTGGAGATGTCCAGGGTCAGGCAGCCGTGGTCAAGGCAGCAAGAGAAATCCAGAGTGTTGTAAGATAAACAACTTGAGCCTCAACCCCAAAACTAGAGGCCAAGATCAGGCTGATTTGAAAGTACCAGAACCAGAGCCTTGCCCTCATCCTACTGCCATCTTGCTGGGATTATACAGCAACCCACCCTAATCCTACTGCAGGCATGCTGGGATTACCCAGCATGTCACTGGGCTCTGCCTGCCTACTTTTTGGACTAGTGAGAGCAAAGTCACACCCTGAATTGGGCACTACCACAAAACGTTAGGTCCTGGAATATAATTACAGCCTTGAAATCACAGACAAATTTCTTTTTTCTTTGTTTTTGAGATGGCAGGGGGTGTTTTCATGAGTGTGAACACTGTTTGTAGATTTTGTTTTGTTTTGTTTGTTATCTTCTTTCTTTCATTCCTGTCTTCTTTACCAGTTTCCCGAAGTCTGTTTGTTGTTTTTTTTTTTTTTTTTGGTTTTTTTTTGTTGTTGTTGTTGTTTTGTTTTGTTTTGTTTTTGAGACAAGGTCTCACTATGTGGTTCAGGCTGGCCTTGAACTCACTATGTAGCCCAGGCTGGCCTTGAACTTGTGACAATCCCCCTGCCTCAGCCTCTGAGTGCTGGGATTAAAGGCATGCACTGCCATGCCCAGCTATGTCATCTTCCTTTTCCTTCACCATTGCTTCTAATCTCTTTTTCTTATTTCTTTATTTTTTCCTCTTATCTCCTTTAAATTTTCTCCCCTAGGGTAAAGTCACTCCACTGATTTGTTTTAGATCTTGTATGAGTGGTTGAGGGCAACAAATTAATAGTTATCACAGTTTGCCATTTTCTTGTCTGTGCTTGATGTTATTGTTATTACTGAATGTACTACGTTAGCCTAAATGACATAGTTATGATCAACTGCTCTTCATTATATGCCAATACCTAGATGGTCTGGAGGTCATAAAAGATACTATAGTCTAGTACCAAAGAACCAGACCAAATAGGCCTAATTTTCTGATAAACTGAACCTGCCATCCATAATAAATTGAAGAGGCAAGATTCTGGGACACATTCAAAAGCCAAAAGCCAGCTATGCCCAGCAGACATCTCTGAAAAGTAGTCATTTCCTAAAGAGGTCTCAATACTAGTAATAAAGCTACCTACCTTGAGTAATTTACAAGCCTCAATGCAGAAAACAAACAAAATAATAGAAAATGAGAAAAACAAAAGAAAATGAGAAGCAAGATGCAACCCATAATCTGCAACTCACCCAAGACAAATCAAGAGGGCATTGAAGTGGAAGATATCAAAAGCCACCCAGCTGGAATTTATGAAATAGTAGCAGCAGAACTAACAAATGAATGTATCTGACAAAACCAAAACAGAGACAATTAAAGACATGATGACCACACAGAAAAAAATGGTTAGTGAACCTAGAGTGGATACAGATGTTTTAAAAATAGAGGTGTTTGGAAAAGGCATTCAAAACATGAATGTCCAACACAGAAAACAACTGAATCCCATAAAAACGACTCAAATAGAAATTCAAGAGATAAAAAATTCTTCTGAAAGTATATGCAGTAGAATAAACCAATATAAAGATAGACGATCAGATCTAGAAGACAAGGTTGTCACTGGAATCAAATGAAAGACCTCTTAAAAATAGCAAGTGACCACCCTAAAAAATTAATCCAACAGCTGCCAAATAATGCAAAGAAGACTAATACAAGATTAACTGAAATCAATAAAGAATCAGAAGATAAAACCCAGGTGTGGTGGCACACTCATGTAATCCCAGCATTTGGGAGGCTGAGGCTGGAGAATCATTTGCAAGTTAGACCAGCCTGGGCTACAAAGTGAGCCCAAGACCAGCCTGAACTGCACAGCAAGACCCTCTCTCAAAAAGACCAAAAAGAAAAAAAAAAGAATCAGAAGATAGCACAAAAAGCATAAGAAAACCTGTCCACAGAAGTAATAGCAGAAAGCTTTCCAATAATGGAAAAAGAATTTGAGATACAGATAAGTGAAGCATAGGATTCCAAATAGTCATGATCAGAAAAACACTACATCAAGGCATGTAATAGTCAAGATTCCAGAAATTCAACACAAGAACAGAATACTAAAGGTTTTAGAGAAAAGAAACGAATCACATATAAAGGAAAACCCATCAGAATCACAACAGACCCCTCAACACAAACCCTTTAATTAAAGAGAACTTGGAGTGAATTATTTCAAACCCCAAAAGAAAACAACCCAGAATGATGTACCTTGCACAATTATCTTCCACACTGGAGAAATAAAATACCTCCACAATAAAGAACACCTGAAGAAATTCATGATCACCAAACCAGCACTCCAAAGTGTTCTGAAGGGTATTCCAGAGAAAGACAATAAAGACAATTCCAAGAGTCCCAATAGAATGGGTCCACTAAGCAAGAAAATAAACAGGGAAAAGAAAGAGAACAAGTAAGAGGAAAATTATATGATAAGGATAAGTCAATATACAACAATTATAACCATCAGCATTAATGGTCTCAATTCACCAATCAACATAAACAGATTGGTAGAATGCAGCAAGAAACAAGATCCAGCAATATGCTGTATACAACAAATACATTTAAATAAAAAGAAACACATAGACTGAAAGTCCTATTCCATGCAATAGGAACCTGGATAAAAGCAGAGGTAGCTATTCTGTTTGCAGACAAAGTGGATTTCAAGCCAAGACTGATCCAAAGAGACAAAGAAGGTCAATACATACTTGTTAAAGGAATAATCCAAAAGGAATGGATGATAATCACAAATAGATATGCCCCAAATACTGACACATCCAACTATATAAAACAAACACTAATGGATGGATATAAAAAAAATCAGACAAGCATTTATACAATTGTAATGGGAAGACCTCAATACCACACTGTCACAAGTAGATGGATCAAGTAGACAAAAAAAAAAAAAAAGGAAATATCAGAGCTGAGACAAACCTTTGAACAAAGGGACTTAATAGATATTTACAGAGTGTTCCACACTACACAAATAAAATACACATTCTTCTCAATGGCACACAGGACTTTCTCCAAAATAGCCCACATACTAGCTCATAGAATATGTTGTAGTAAATGCAAGGAAATTTAATTATTCCATGCATATTATCAGATCATACTGCAATGCGATTGAAAATCAATGTCACAAAAAAAAAAACATGAAAACTGCATAAACACATGGAAATTAAATAACACCCTCCAGAACAACCAATGGGTCATGGATTAAATAACAGAAGAAACTAGACAGTTTCCACAATTAAATAATAATGCTAATGGCATACTGAAGCTTATGGAACACAATGAAGGCAGTCCTGAGGAAAATTTATAGCAGTAAATTCACACATCAGAAAAACAGAGTGAGCTACACCCAAGCCTCTCTCTGTGAGTCAGCGCCATTCACAGACTGTGGAGGGAGAGAACCAGGCGTCACCCTTACCTGGGAGGTGAGCCCCACCTGGAAACCAGCACCATGTGCAGGCTGCTGCCTGAGTGGGAACAGCCAGACCCAAGCCTCTGTGAGTCAGCACCATTCATGGACTGCGGAGGGAAAGAACAAGGCCTCACCAGGAAGCAATCCCGGCAGAGAAACCGTATCATTTTCATTGTTTTGTTGGGTTGGGTTCTATTCTCTTTTGTTTTGATTATGTTAAATCTGATGGCATGAACAGCTATTTGAAAGTTTGCAAGACATATTATGGTAGCCATTTTGGATTTATTATTGGCTTGTGTTGAAGTCCTTTATTGCATTCATTGTTTCGTTTTTATTTTTTCTATTCTATTCTGTTCTGTTTGATTTTTACTATGTCTGAAGGTATCTGCAGCTATTCAGAAGACAATAAAAGGCATTATGATAACTATTGTTGGTTTCATAAGGCCTTGAAGTCCTATATCACTTATACTGGTTTATTTTGATTGGTTTTGTTCTGTTTTATTTTCCTTGGTTTTATCCTCTTTAAAACAAAAATTTAAAAAAAAAAAGAAAAACAGAGTGAGCTCAAATAACCAACTGCTGAATCACAAAGGTCTAGAAAAAGAAGAGCAAGTTAAACCGAAAGCACATACAAAGGAAGAAAATGAAAGATCAGAGCAGAAATTAATGCAATTGAGACTAAGAAAACAATGCAAAGAATCAACGAATCAAAGAGTTGGTTCTTCAAAGGATTAAAAAGATAAGCCCCTACCCAACCTTATCAAAAAGAGAAAGAAAGAAAGATCCAGATTCATGCAATTAGGAATGAAAAGTGCAAAATCACAATGGATCCTGCCAAAATCCCTAAGATTACCAATACCTACTTTGAGAACCTGTACTCTAACAAGAGAAAACTCAAAAGAAATGGACAGATTCCTAAATACATATGAATTTCCATAGCTGAATCAAGAAGATATAAAAATTCTAAATAATCAGTCAATGAAATTGAAGAAGTAATAAATAAAACTGCCAACAATAAAAAGCCTAGGGCTTGATGGATTCACTGCTGTATTCTATAAGAAATTTAGAGACGATCCAATGTCATTGCTCCTCAAACTCTTTAATGAAATTGAAAGGGAAGCAGTGCTCCCAAACTCATTCCTGGAAGCAAGCATTACCCTGATACCAAAACCAGAGAAGGATCCAACCAAGAAAGAGAACTACAGGCCAACCTCTTTAATGTACATAGATTCAAAAATCTTCAATAAGATACTGACAAACAGAATGCAGCAAATCATCAAAAAGACTATACATCAGGACCAAGTAGGATTCATCTCAAGGATGCAGGGAGGATATGACATATGCAAATCAAAAATGTAATACGCCATATTAACAAAACCAAGGACAAAACCACATGATCATCTCAGTATACCCAGAAAAAGCATTTGATCAAGTTCAGCACCCATTCATGATTTTAAAAAACTACAGATAACTGGAATAGAAAGTCCTTAACTCAATCTGATAAAGTCATCTATGAAATTCCTCAAAAAACTAAAACTAAAGGTTCCATTTGACTTAGCTATTCCCCTCCTAGGTATCTTCCCAAAAGAGTCAAAATCATTTTACCACATAATACATGCATACCCATGTGTATAGCAGCACAATTTATAACAGCTAAATCTTAGAAGCAGCCTATGTGCCCAACAATAACAGATGAATAGATAAAGAAAATGTGGTATTTATATACAGTGGAGTACTACTTAGTTACAAAGAAGGGGATAAATTTAAGTCATTTGTAGGAAAATGTATGCACCTTGAGACCATAATCTTAAGTGAAATAAATGAGACATACAAGTTTAAATACTGCATTGCTTCTCTTGTGTGAGAAAACCAAAGGGTAAATACGAAGCATAATGGAGGATAAATATTGGAAAGTAGGAAAAACACATTCAAATGGAAAGGGGAACAAGAGAGAGGAAAAAGGGGAGAAAAGAAAGGGGAAAGGATAAAAAAGAGAATAGCAGAAAAAAATGGAAATACAGCTTTTGTAAATTTGGAAAGGAAAGAAGGGTTGAAAGTCAGGGAAGAGACGGGGGGAAAAAGAATCAAGATTTACCATGTATAGGCATGTATTCCCTATGATAAATGTGATCAATGAGTATGACAAATATGTACTAATAAAAAAATAAAGGGATAAAGGGGCCAGGGATATAGCTCAGCAGCACAGAATTTGCCTGACAAGCATGAGGTCATGAGTTCAATTCCCAGTATCTCCCCCCAAAATACAGTTTGGAAATATTCATAAAACAAATTTAAATTTACATTTAAAAGAAAATATGCCATAAAAAATAAGACTGACTATTTCACACTCAGAATCACCACTCATTCTGGGACAAGAAGATACCAGACCAAAGAAGACTCCAAAAGCTTTCTGAAAGAACCCTCTTCATAAAACCAAAGCACATTTCCTGAGTCTAACACTGCTCTGCACTTTGTTAACACAATGAGGAGGACAGAGAGAAAAATGAGAGAAGCTCCACTATAAAGTAAAAATAGCATTGGCTCATTGTTAATGATATATTCACTATTTTGCCTTTTAATCTGTAATCTTCATAACTCTTGTTTCCATTAAGAATTGCTCTACATTAATGATAGAAAAATCTGACCAGACCTGCTAAAATCAAAAACTGGAATGTTAGCTGATACAGTATATGTAATGAGATGAATTAGCTTCAGGTGCGGTCTGAACCAGGGTTCATATGACATGAAGAGAGCCTAGATTCTCTGTTTCCTAGCTATAGAAGTCCAATGGTGATTGTCTTTTTCAGGTTCTTCCCTCATGATTATAGGATGGCTGCCAGCAGCAATTCTGGGGATATTATGGCTAGATGTCTCCCCTCATGCAGTCATCAGGCTTTTTCAGAGGTACTTGAATCTAGAATGTGTGATGCTAGAATTAAGTGTGTATGATTAGTAAATTACCCCACTGATTGGTTTAGCATAGTTCTGGCTAGGATTAAGAGTGTGAGTGCTACACTCATCCTAGCCTGCATATAATGTAAGGGCCAGAAAGAGTCTTGTCTCTTTCCCTTGTTGCTCTTGCTGTCTTCAACTGCCATGAACAGTTGCTCCTCTGCCATGTGCCACGCTGCCTTGGAGCCAGCTGACTATGAACTGAAACCTCTACAAACTGTGAGCTAAATAAATCTTTTCTCCTTTAACTTTAGGTGTTTGGGGGTATTTTGTACCAGCAACAAGAAAAGTAATTAAAACAGAGAACTTCACCTTCCCAGTTCAATTCCAATAGAAATGAGTCTGCTTCCCTGAGAGTTCAAAACAAGAGCCTAAGAACTAAGCTTCTTTATCTATATGCTATCTGTGGGAGAGTTACAATGGCTAGGAGGGAGAGTGCAGTGGTTGCACTCAGGCACACATTCTAGGGCTATCAGTCTCACTGAAGTACATGGACAGAGGTGAAAGGCTGGATCTCCAAGCAAATCAGAGCACTGTTACCAAAGGAAAGTAGTAAATTCTAAGCAACAAAGATATCAGATGCCAACAAGACACATGAGATCAACATTATTTTCATTGTACAGATGTGTAAAATGAAAGTTCCAGGTGTTAATTTGCTCCAAGTCACAAAACTGAGGAATGTCATGGGTTCAACATAACCTTGTTAATATGTATAGTAAGACTGAAAAAATAGGTGACTGTTTTCTAGGCAGACTGAAGGAGGGTGCCCCTGTTACAGTTTATACATTGTGTCAACTTGAGAAGTCTAGCAGCTTAAGTAACTCAGCAGCTCTACATCCTGGGGTGTAGAGCACAGTTACCTGGTCATTGTTACAATTTGAGAAGGTCAGAAGGTTAGCTGAGAGACTCAGCAGGGAGCCAGGGGTCTTACTTGGTAAACATCCTCATCCTGTGCAAAGGAAGGCAAGATTTGTGGATGCTACACCCACCCTGGGGGGGAGGGTGTCCTGTGTACTATATAAAGGAGGAGAAGTGGCTTGCTCTTCCCCCCCTTTTACTCTGGGTGCTTTTGCTTGGCTGCTGCCTTGAAGTGTTGTTCCTGTGCCATGCCACCCTGCCTTGGAGCCAGCTGATTGTGGACTGAAACCTCCAAAAACTATAAGCTAAATAAACCTTTCCTTCCCTAATTTTTGGGTGTCAGGTGTTTTGTCTCAGCAACGACTAAAAAGAAACCAAGACAGCCCCTAAGCAAAGACTTATTAATACACAAGAGGCACAAGGATGTTGGGGGAGCAGGGAGCTCAGAGAATTTCAGCTTACAACTCATATATGCCAAGTGCAATAGTTTGGCTATTAAATGACCCCCAAAACGCATGTGTTAAAGGGCATGATGGTATTGGGAGAAGGCAGAAAATTTAAGTGGTGGGACCTAGTGAGAGATCTTCAGATCACTGAGTATATCTGCTTGAAGGATCTGTCTGTCCCTTTCTTGTTCTCTTGAGCTTTCTGGCCATGAGGTGAGCAGCTCTGCTCTACCACACAATCCTTGCCAAGATGTGCTGCTTCACTACAGGCCCAAAATCAATACATCCAATCAATTATGGAGTCAAATCTTTTAAATAGTGAACCAAAATAAAATTTTTACCTTTGAAGTCAATTAAGTCAATTATTATTTAAGGTATTTGTTGTAGTTATGCCAAACTAACATATGAAGCTGTTGGTGAACAGCTCAAGCTCTGATATTAGACAGGTTCAGACTCAGCTATTTACCAACTAAGTGACAGTGACCAAGGACCTAAGTGCTCATCTCGCTTTCATCATTTCTCATGCAGTGACACAGTGCTCTTGGAGGAATGAGTATTACAGCATACATAAAGGAGCTGTGCAGTGCCTAGCACAGGGAAGCTCAGCAAATGCTTGATGCTATAGTTCCAAGGATAACGTCACGAAATGCAATGATGGGTAAAATGGTGGAGAGATAAGCTAGGAAGTTATCCATGAGACTGATCATGCTGAGAATTTTAGCTTTCATACTGTAGAAAGTGATGATGATGGAAGGATTCAAGGGATAGCCTGTTCAATTGTTCATTTTTAAAAGAAATTTAAGCTCTCTCTCCTCATACAAATCAGGAAGAGGGAGCATCAGCTTGATCTTGAACTTCTCAGAGTCCAGAAATGGGAAAGAAACGTCCTTTGTTTAACCACTCAGTCTATGATAGTTGGTTACAGCAGCAGAGCTAAGACACTCAGCATCAAGAGATGGCCAGCAAAAAACTGCATGGAAGCTGATTCAATACCTATAGTCTTCTAGTCTCCATGTAGTCCCCAGCAGAAAAGACAGGCTGCCTGTGTGAAAGAAGCAGATACACTTCCGTGTCCAATCACCATCTAGAAGGAACCTCCCATCCACAGCTACTTGCCTGTAACTCTATGACTCTAGATTTTGCTGGCTTTAATCAAATTCTTGGTATTAATAAATAACTCCCATCTCAGTGATCCAAACAGTCATTGCATTACTATCTTGTAGACAAACCATAATTCACTCGACCATGTGCCCTATTCTCAGATGTTTATATTGTTTCCAAGTTTCCACTAGTAAATTTAATACTTTAATGAACACTTTGAACTTAAAATTTTTATTGCAGGCCAGGGATATAGTTCAGTGGCACAAGTGCCTGCCTGGCAAGCGCAAGGTCCCGAGTTCAATTCCCAGGACCAAAAATAAATAAAATAAATTAAATTAAATTAAAATATTATTGCTGTCATTTCTAATTCTAAAAGATCTAGTATTCTTTGATGGAACCTAGTAATGCCCATTTTCTTGAGTTCAAGATAGCAAGTCTCAAGTGTTACTCTCTTCTCACTGGTGCAATTAAGAGTTTATTTGAGGGGTCAGGGATATAGTGGCACAGCACCTTCCTGGCAAGCGGGAAGTTGTGAGTTCAAGTCCCGATACCAAAATAGATAGATAAATTTTTAAAATAGAGTTCCTTTGATAAAATTCAGCTGTTAATAAAAAAACCCTCTTAGCAAAGAATAAAACATAATTTCCTTAACCTGATAAAAAAAAGTATATACCAGAAACCTCTGCAAACATCTTAAGAATTCACTTAAAAGTCAGGCATGAGATATATATTAATATTACCCCTACTTCCATCAACACTTCAGCATTGAAGGACCTAGGAAAACAATAAAAAGAATAAAATGCTGTCTCTTCCAGATCTAGAGAAACAGACATTCACATTCTCTACTTGTGTAAGACCAGCCTTTAAGAATGGTAATTTGGACAATTACATGTGTTCCATAAAATTAACACACTTTTGACCCTGCAGCTGCCCTTTTATGAACATACCCTAAGAAAACAATTAAGGCTCTGCACAAAGATGTAATTATTAGGATGCATTTGCCACCCCTGTCAACAATCAGAAAACCAGTTTGACAATGTACAGGTTATGTGAATTCTGGCAAGAACACGGCGTGGAATATCAGTGTGCAAAAATGGTGGTGTAGAAGAGCAATTACTAGAGAGACATCTTAAATTAGTATACCCATACCATTTTGTAGATAGCAGTGTATATACATGCATGTATGAATATACACATGTACAAACAAAAGAACAAATTGAAAAGACCTATACCAAAATATTGATGAGTTCTTGTGTTTTCTAAATGTTCTAAATCATGATACTTTTCTAATTAGGAGAAATATTTTAAATGTTATCTCAGTTGATTTCTGGAGACAGCATAAAAAGTAGTTCAGAAACTATATACAGGTTTTATGAAGGGAGATAGGTACCAACTGTACGCTTGATCACAGTTCTCTATTGATGAAGCTAAATTTTATTCTTATTGGTCTATTTTATCAAAACAAAGGAAATTTAGGTCTAAAAGTTAGTTTATGTGTACACATACTCTGCTTACATTCAGGAGCCAGCTATTCTGCCCCATTCTGAGCAGGTTGTAGGCCATCCTGCAAATCAGTGATCAGGTTGGGGAAGACAGAGCTTACTGGGTTGGTTCCTTCATTCTAGTGGGAGCCAGGGAGGGAGGGACAGACAAGAAAAGGAAGAGGAGAAAGTCACAACAGTGTTTCATGCATGTGCTTGGATATAAAATAGCACAACCACCACAACGAGACTCTTTATGCATATATTTTTGTAATCAGTACAATTCTTCAAAAACAATGACACACACACACAAACCAAAAAAACAGAATACAATCTTTCAAACAGTTATAGCCCAATGGTTAACATTACAAACTAGGTTTAAATTATCTAGAGGCTTTTAAAAGTCTGAGGTGCAGAGCTGACTCTTGGAAAAAAAGTGCTGAGAGGGTACAGACATATCTAGAAATAAACTGCTACTTGTTAAGTACTTCTGGTGTTTGCATACAGTGTCCAATACATAGGGAAGATAGCAAGTCCATACTGGTCTTTGTACATGCTGTGTGGTAGATGCTACTCACATTTTTTTATTTTGTAAAGTAGGCAAGGCTCAAAATTTGATCAATTCACACTGATTACGTGGTGCAATGCATGCATGTGTTATTGGTACAGACTCTTTTAACAGGAATTAGGTGGGGTTTAAAATTCTGACAAAGTCATTTTTTTGTCTTCAAAGGACTTATCTTTTTCAATCATTTATTCAGCCAGTACTTACTTATTCCAAACCACATGCCATCTCACCCATCCCTTTCTCAGGAAGACCTATCCTGGGAAACAGGAGAGAAGAAACACTGACAGGTTGCAGCATGTGGTGCCAACACTAAGACAGCTGGTAGACAGCTCCATCTCATTACCCACCTCCCAAATTCAGATCCTCAAGGAGCCAGTGAGCTGCCTCCAGAAAGGAAAGAAAAAACTCTATTTGAGCCAGACATCCCTCAAGGGAAACATGACTGGTCTGACTCATTAGGATGGGATAAGGGATACGATTATGAGGTGAACTCATTCTTATCTCAAAGTTTAGCAGATGGAAGAAAATCATGTCATTTGCTTAGCTTTGGAAAATGCAGCAGGTCTCATCTTGTGGGGGTGGTATGAAAAGTGAGCCCAACTCTCTCTCCCACACCCTTCCCAAAAAGCAGGCTGTGGGTGTGGCTGTTCTTTGAGAAGCTGCACACTAACTTCAGATAGCACAGAACTCAAGGCCAAAACTATAATGACTTATCAATCATACTTTCCATCTTCCATTCCTTTAGGGGTAAAAATACCACAGAGGATAAAATGGCTTTTCTCAGTGTATATGTCGCTCTTCTATTTTCTGTTTTAAAAAAGCCCATACAACCACATTCTATTTTACTATTTTAAAAATGGCTATCTCTCATAGTAAAAATCCCTTCTAAAACTATAGCTTTGGCTTCAAAATTAACAAATCAGTTAGTTCAAATTAGTATTGACTGCACTAACAATATTCCTGTAAGCATTGCCAAGGTCTTCCAGATATGAAGATAAAGATGTGAATCTATTCCAGCGATGGTGGGAAGAAGAGGATTGCAGAGTGAGTCTTTTATTCAGCCAGATGGCAAGTGCATGAAGCGATTTTAAAATGAACCACCTTTTCAGGACAAGGAGGTCAGAGCTGGTTTTGTGAAATGCTGTCACAGGACTCTGTACCATATGGAGAAATGTCCTTTGAAAGTCAAGGGAGGTGTGTAGTGATGGCTTCCCAGTCTTAGTTTGTACAAGCTCTGTAGCCAATGCACCTGTGTACAAAGAGCAATAAGCCTGCCTATTGCACTGGAGAAAACGTGGCCAAGTTACATGGAATACCACGAGTTCATTTACCTTGAGTAACTCAAGTGCTACTTCACCTCTATGTGGCTCAGAGTTCCCAACTGCATAGTGGAGACAAGAGGTGCTATCTCTGACCCACTGGGACCAGGACAGGAGTAGAGTGGGTGAGAGAGCTAGAAAGCACAAGGCCTTCTCCGGAGAAAGGCAGGGTTCAAGTAACAAAGTAATCCACTCAAAAAGCACAAAATTCAAGTAACAGAGTTGCAGTGCTGTGTTCTGGCTCTTGGGCAGAGGCGATGCACATCTGCCGTAGAGAGCTGGTAGGAAAATGAGCTGCATGGCTGAGGACACAGAAAAAGCTCTGTGCAGAGCCTATCAAATCATCCATAGCATCGAGGATCAATGTTCTCCTTGAGAGGAGAAAATGAATCTTGGGAAAAGCTTAGTGGAATTAGCAAGCAGTCCAGGGCAAATATTTAATGCATATCCCATTGCATATGATATTTAATTTGGTTATCAACCTTAATTTCAACAGTTGAAAGTCCTTCTTCATTTTGCAGGTAGAAATAGAAAGTTTTAAAAAAAAGGGGGATCTTGATCTTTTCACCTACGTTTCAGCATAAGAATAAAAATCAAGGGGGGTTTAGCTCAGCGGCACAAGTGCCTGCCAGGCAAGCGTGAGGTCATGAGTTCGATCCCAGGACCCAATAAAAAAAAAAAAAAAAAGAATAAAAATCAGTTTGGCTAGGGATATAGCTCAGTGCCACAGTGCCTGCTTGGCAAGCATGAGATCATGAGTTCAATCCCTGGTACAAAAAAATAAATAAAAATAAAAAAAGAATGAAAATCAATTTGGTGATAGGTATTGAGGGAAAAAGTCACACACACAAACAATCCCCCCCCACAACAGAGCAAGAAGAGAAAAATCAGAAATTTTTGCATCTAAGAAACTTACTTTGTTTTTACAGTTTCTGTTCTAGCAAGCTGGTTGATACATGCTTAAGTAGTAGTAACACCAGAGAACGAGAAGTTCTGGGAGGTATTATTACAGGGATCCTGAAAGGCGCTCAGAACAGAAGGACAGAAGAGCATGTCACAGTCTAGATAAAACCTTTTTTAAATATTTCACAAGGAAGAACTGGGAAAACTTCACACTTGAAAACCACAATATTTATTTTTCCTGGGAAAAAAAAAATCATCCAAGAATCCATTTTATCAAGTGGTTGTGAACACATTCCTATTTTAGCTCCCACTATAGAGCTTCCAATTCCTGTTTCAAAGGGCTGGTGTTGCTCATCTCTGAACCTCTGTTCATTTTCATTAGACAAATGAAACTGCAGCGGTGCAGCTGGAACTCCTAGTCCTCATGCCGAGGTTAAGTCCAGACACAAAGTCACTCGGAGATATCATCGTCTCTTAGTGCCGCTGCTCCCACTACTGGATTTGCTAAAGCTCCTGCTCATCTGAGGAAAGTGCACAGTGGGAGTTCTTTCTGTAGGACCATATAATCCCAAATTCCTGGCGGTGGCCGATTTCCGCAGTGGTTTGACACTAGGAAAAGGGCTAAAGATGGGTGTTTTTGAGTGGCTGCTGTGGGGAGGTTTGCTGGTAGCTTTATTTTCTCCAGGGACACTGTAGGGCTCTGGCACATCCTGCTGGCAGAGCGGGTGGACCTTGGCTTCGGTTTCAGCAGGGACATCCCTTTGGTTCAGTTCCAAGGCTTCTAACTTCACCTGAACCGCCGACACGTCAACATCAGCATCCCCAAACACTGGCTCTGGGGACTGCCCTTCAATTGTCCTCATGGTGCCTTCAGAATTGCTGCCTTCTCTTTCAGCTGTTGCTGAACAACCGGAGGAGAAGTCCTCTCCCGCCCCTAGGCTGTTGGTCTTGCAGCCCTCATTCTGTTCCTCTATCAGCCCTATGGTATCACCACAGCCCAGGTGGCTCTTGGTCCTCGGCATGTTTTTTTTGTGAACTCGGATGTGAGTTCGCCATGGAGAGTTGAGCTTCGTCTTAAGATCTTCATAGTGGACAGGAGACCCTTTGCCTCCTGCATGGCCAGGGATGTGGATGACTGCATTCTTAGCAGCTCTGTTCATCTTCATCTTCTTCCCTAAAAGAAGGTGGTTTATAACTGGAGAATTGTTTACCTGAGATGGAAGAATGCTCGTCACTGGCCCTTTGTCTGAAAGAAATGTTGAAAGTTGTATGAAACATACTACAGAGAAACACTTCCACCTTGAACCACACAAAGATCCCTCGTCCCCTCCCATATTCCTGCCCGTGTACTCTCAGATTCTGGCAGGACCACGTGACTGAGTAGAGCAGAACTGAATTCAACCCTAGCATCTGGACAACCAAGTCCCCTCTCTTCAAAGAGGAGACTGCAGGAGGGGAATTAAAAGGGAACAGGGACTCTGACCCCTTTATTGTTTTAAGGAAAGCCCATTCTCCCAAATTTTTTTTTCATAAAAAGCCTTTGTTCTTTACAGAGAGCAACCTCAGAAGTCCTTTGTGTGTGTGTGTGTATAAGACAGAGACAGGAAGAGACAGAGAGGGTCTCACAAGGTAGTTCAGGCTTGCCTGGACTTACTGTGTACCCCACACTGACCTTGAACTCACAGCAATGCTCCTGTCTCAGCCTCCTGAGTGCTGGCATTATAGGCATGTGTCACCACTCAGAGATCTTATATGCATAAAATTCTTGGACAATTTTAAAAAATAAGATGACAGGACCAGGGATATACCTCAGTAGAATGACGCCTGCCTGGCAAGTGTGTGGTGCTGAGTTTGATTCCTGATTCCAAAAAAAAAAAAAATCAGATGACAAACACTATGACCCTATGAGTTACCAGTTGTCAGCTTCTAAGAGATAAGACAAGAACACAGCACACACATGTGATGAAGTGAGAGACAGCAGAGAGGGACAGTGCTGAGAATCTCAGCGGAATCACACTGCTCAGTTCTAGCACCAAGCATGGAAAACCACCTTGGTGTTCTCAATGGATTTTGGAAGCCAGCTGACAACTGGAAAACACTGTGGATCATATTATAGTCCTGATGATTTAATGACAAAAAGGAAACGTATGTGCCAGTGCTTTAACATTAAAGTGCTTCCACTATTTAGTTTCTTTTGTGACAGTTTTCCTTTTAAAATACATTATTAGCATGTATTAATTTTATAAAAGTTTGGGTATCAATGCGATACTTTCATACATGCATATATCATATTTTCATCTATGATTGCTTTTTTAATGATTCAGGATAAAGTAAGAACCTTCAAGAGTCACCTGTTCCTCCTGATAAGTGGAGGAAAATTCAGTTTTTATGCAAGATCAGTCACATGCTCACAAGCCACTTAAAAACATGTCAAATTTACATCTTGGCTAATTCTGGATAGGTATGGTTTTCATTAGGATATTAAGTTAGAAAAAGAATAATCACTGCCAAATCATCATATATTAAACAATAAAGCAGATTATTCAGAGATTTTCTAAAGTAAAAGAAATAATAAGCTTGCCAATCCTTGAAAATGAGCATTTCCAACTGCATTCTAATTGTGTTCTTGGTACACTCCCAGAGTACTGCTAACCCATCAGTGAGTACAAACTTCTTAATGTTTTCCCCCATTCTCCCTGCTCATAACATCTGTTATATTACTCTCAAGTGACTAGTACATAGTTTAATTTACTAGTGCACAGGCAACTAAATTCTACCATCAAATGCATGAAATTTCTCAAATCCAAGGATTGTAGGGCTTTGCAACATTCTCCATCATTTGTCAACCCATCTCCGTAAGCACACAAAATAAAGATGTGGTTAATACCATCAGTTGACTGCTCCTTGGGCCCTATAAGGAACCCTTGGGTTTTTTCTTCTTTAAAGCCTAATAAAATAAAATTTAAAAATGAGATGCTAAACGCACTATGATCTCATGGCAGCTGAGTTTATGGATGAGGAGTTGCAGTTAGTAATCCTGAGGCCTTCATTGCACAAGCTGAAATCAGAACAAAATTGATTCACACAAAGAATCCCATTACCTGCCCTGATGTACACCTGATGGACCTGCTGCTGCTGCTTCTTTTTAATTCGAGAGTACTGCCGCTTCAAGGCATTGATGTCTGTGGTCATGCGTTCCATCATCATGCTGTTGAATGCTGCATGGTATTCACTTCGACAGGAATTGATGGCTCCTGGACTCAACTCTGCAATGTTGTTGGATGTCAGACTCTGGTCTTCATTGGCCTCTGCATTCAGGGAAGAAACAAAAAGAGTTGCTCAGAAGAGTAACAGGAACAAATACGAATTAATTACACTATAGCCCAGGGTAATAGCTTAACCTTCGAGAAATTCAAAACCACAAAAATGTCCTCTAGAATTTGTCTAGTGCTTGTTTGGGTTGGCTTCCATATTTTCATATTAGCCTAACTGTGGGATGCAACTGAGTTTTGTTGGTTCATTGATTCTGTTACTTCTGTGTTTATTATATAAACATAAGATCAACTGCTTCTAGATAAAATCAATGCCATTTCTAAAATTCCCTTAGAAAAACACCAGACGTCTAAAATCATTGTGCAGATACTCATACAACTACATGTGGATTTATAAAAATCTGGCAGTTTGTAGAGTTTAGATAGTCATGAAAAGAGCATTTTCCTTAAGATAAAAATACTGACACATTTTATAAATGTATCAGAACTTCAGAACACTGTATCACTGGAAATGAATGTTTTTATTCACTTAACAAACATTTCCTGGCTGCTTCCTAGGAGTGTTACATCTGATATGGTTTCTGTTCCTGTGACACAAACAACTAGCAGATTTGTCCCTTAAATAAAATTGTGATTACATCCAAAAAAGAGAAATGATTACTATAGTGAGAAATAATTACTGCACAGGACACAGGGGCAGAGGCTTTTCTGAGCTTTTCCAGTACAATATGTGAATCTGGCCTGGAACCAGCTGAAAGATTAAGGGATTTCAATTATCCCAACCTCTGCCGATATGTGCTGTTCAGGTAAAAGCTGAACATCTCATAAATTTACTTCATTTGTTACTAAAATCACTTCTGTCCAGAGAAGAAAATAAAAAAGGGGAACTGCTACTTTAAATAAAATCAATGAGAAAAACTAATGGTCAAATGTACGGACAGTGAGGGTGCCATCCTGGAGAATATAATTACACAGGAGATAGTAATAACATCCTTGTTCTAATGAACCAACACATCCTGATGGTCTAAATTGACAGTCTCCAGTTCACCTTTAATCTGTTTTTGGTACTTCTGAAGTTCAGGCACCAGGAGCCCACTGAAAGGTCCAAGACACCCCACTGCATTAGCAATCGCATCTTCATCATCTGGCTCATTCTCTTCATCACTATCTCTGACCTTACTATGACGCCTTGGAAAACAAAAGAAAAAAAAATAGTGAAAGAAAATAGTGGTTAAAAAAAAATTAATACAGTCACATGGTTTAAATGTCATATTTACATAATTATAAGATTTATTAAAAGTGTTCCATCCTTGCCAAATTCTGCTCAGTTCTTGCCCTGCCTAATTCCAACATAACATTTATTACCAATTTCTTAGGTATTCTTCGGTTTATCTACGCATAGCTCAGCAGATATATCTATTTAGTTCTTTATCCTTGGTTTACATAACTGTTAATATACTATATAAACTCTTACATTTTGCTTTGAATCTTTCTGTATTCGCATAGAGTTTTCTCACCCTTTTCTATGGCTGTATTACATTTACATAGCTAATGATATAGATCCAAGCTGTTAATTGTACCTACTTAGTTTACATTATACTATTGTAAATAGTACATTATACTATTGTAAATAATACAACAACAGATAACTTTATACATACTGTGTTTTGTATGTGTAAAAACAAATCTGTGGTATAAGTCATAAAGATAGAACTGCTGAGACACGTGATTCATGCATTAGTAATTTTGGTATACACTGTCAGATTGTCTGCCACAAATCCTTTAGCAATGAACCTCTTACAGCAATGTATAAAAGTATCTATTTCCTATAGACTTATGAGCAAAGAGTATTATCAAGCTTTTGAATTTTTGCCCACATACAGGTGGTAAAACAGAATCTAGTTTTAGGCTGTTTTTCGGTACTGATAATGTTGCATTTTTTTATATACTGCTCATTCCTATTCTTTCACCACTTTTCCATTGGGTGGCTATTTTCTCATTGTTTTCTAGGAATTTTGTATAAAAATTAAAAATACTTCTCTACAAATATTTTCCAGTCTATTTATAGAGGTTTTGTTTTGCTCTGTTTTGGCTTTGGTCAGGTAGAAAATTACTTTTAAGTACTTAAATTTAGTATTTTTCCTTTATTTTTATTTTGAATAATTTACTAAAGGTACTCAATTCTTTTTTTTTTTTTTTTTGTACCGGGAATTAAACTGAGGACCTTCAGCTTTCCAGGCAGGCGCTGTGCTGGTGAGCTACAGCCCCAGCCCAAAAGCTACTCAATTTCAAAGAACTACAGGAACTTTTCCACATTTTTTTCTATCCATGGTTTCATTTTCCATTTAATACTTTTACTCATATATGAATATAGAACATGAAGAATGATTCTTTCTATATTAATTCTCATTGGCCCACTGCCATTTCCTAAATTGTATATGTTTTCACCACTGATTTAATGTACTAATTTTTCATATACTAAATTATATATATTTGCCAATATATAATCTTTACAGTATTTTAAATCAGCTCATCTGTCCCTTTCTACACCAGTTCCACATAATTTTAATTGTTGAGATTTTAAATATTTTGTGGGCTTGCTAAACATTCCTTCAATTTATGTTCTAAACTTCTTTGGAAAGCATTTTGGTTTTTGTTTTAGGATTTTGTTTTGTTTTTTAAAATCTCTATTGAGCTTAAATCAAAACATTTGGAAAAATTTTTCAGCTCTTAGGTACCAAATTACTTCACGCATATTTCTAGGGCTTAATACATACTAATTTACAATAATAATCAAGGCATTAAGTCTTACCTCATGAAAATGACAAGGAAAAAGAAAATCTTACCCAGAAACTGAGGTGGCTTTCACAGCAGCTGGAAATGGTGTAATGTTGTAGGTATACTTTTCCCTCAGTTCCGCCAATTGTGGAAAAGGGAATGGAGCCATCGAATACACAGTCTGAAAAACAAAATCAACAAAGTCAAGTCTGAAAAGGAGACCCTAAACAACTCTTATCCACCCCAAAAAGATAATTGAAGTTCATAATATTGAGGGTGAAGAGGCAGATACACAGCAAGCAAGAAAGATTCCATCCTAATAATACACTTTAAAGACAAAAAATGTTATAGATTGAGCATCCCTAAAGCAAAATTCAAGATGCTTCAAAAATCCAAAATTTTTGAACACTAACATGATGCCAAAAACAGAAAATTGCACACCTGACCTCACAGATCAGATCACAAACAAAACTCAAGTGTTACTAAAAATACTCTATAAAGTTACCATCAGGCTATTTTTTCATAAGGTGTACATGAAACATAAACGAATTTCTTTTTTTAGACCTGGGTCCCATCTCTAAGATGTCTCACTGCATATAGGTAAATATTCTAAAATCCAAGCTCTGAGTCACTTTTGAGGTCTTCAGATAAAGGATATCAAATCTGTATTGATAAACATAACAGTGAGTCCTCAAATCAATGCCCAGTTGGCTGGACATTCTAACTGGTGAACATGACGGGGCAAATGGAACAGTCTGGCTCCCTCCAGTCATTTGATAGATGCATGAACTCAGAAATCCACAGTGTCTGTCACCTCTATAACAAACAGTCCACAAATGTCCTTCATATATGGACCTTGTTTTTCAGTGTCTTGATGATTTTTATGGACACTAATGTCAGCCTTCTGAATAACACTATCTTGTGGATAATCTTGTGATCAATTGCAAGTTTTCTCCAAAGATATCACCTTTCTAAGTATCTATAAGTGAGTTCTAAGTGAAAATTATTAGCTGTTTTTTTTAAAAGAAAAAAAGTGACAAGGTGTAAAGCACAGGCTGTCAAAAGACTTATAATTAAAAACAGGAAAAGCACCTGCTCTTAACACTAGCATTTCAAAACCATGTATCATTTCATCAGTAAGAAGAGAATAACTTTGTTTGGTCTTTTGTGTTTATAAAAATTCAATAACTCCAAACAAATTCCTACAATCCTTCAGTTTCTTTTTGACTAGAAATGCATATTCATCACACTTCCAACTTGTCTGGGAAGTCAATCAATTATCCTAACACTTTTTTTAGGAAAATATTTTTAAATGGTATTTTTTCTCTTAGCAGGACTGTATCACTGAAGGCTCAAGACATCTAATATGTGCAGGGATAGGAACAGGAGGGCTCTAAAGAGACTTCAACCACTTCGCAGGTCAACACCACCACTGTGACAATCCAGTCCAACTTTGATTCTAACAGCCTGAACATTTACCTAGCTGTCATGGCATCCGCTTGTACTTTACCACACCACCACAAAATTCTGAATAGGTATTGGCTAAAATTCCTTCCCTTCAATTCTTCATGCTTATTGAAACAAAGCTAAAGTTTATAGGGACCACAGAAGTCACCTCTGAGCTGTCTTATCACATACACTACATACTTGAGTAGATCCCAAAAGCTGAGAACCAGTACAAATTTACTAACAGTAAAGTGTGCCTCCAACTCAAAAAAAGAAACAGAGGGCATCTTGTGGCTCTCATTAGCCTGAAGTGTGAAATTACATCAATTTCCAATCTTCCTGGCTTCCTTTTCCTTACCTGAAAAATGAAAGGTATGAAACTCGGGGGTTGTGGCTACTTCTGAGAGGAGAGAAGCTGGTAAGATCAAGAAGAAGAGTATGAGTGTGTTCACTCATGGAATTAATATTTTATTTCTTTAGCTGCATGGTGGTTATGTAGGTTTTGCTATGCTATTCTTTTCTTTTAAGAATTTTATTTATTTATTTATTTATTTGTACTGGGAATTGAACTCAGGACTTCGCGCTTGTCAGGCAGGCACTGTGCCACTGAGCTATATCCCCAGCCCTTGTTATACTATTCTTAATAAATTCTGTATGCCTGAAATACTTCATATAATTTTATTAATAATGTTGTCATAATGAACTCTCACGCTCTGATCCTGCAAAGGTATCCAATGGCTGCCTCGCTATCACTGCAGATTTCTTCTCCCCTTCCTATGACCAGGTCTTAGCTGTACCACACCTTTTTGAGGGGAGGGAAGAAACAAAGCTCAGTACCTCTCTTGGATCTTGGGCACAGCAGCATGGGCTCAAATGGATTGACCATCATACACTGAATGTGATCCCAAAGTTGGACCAAGAGTCAACCCATTCCCTCACTCACATGATTTCTTTTTTCTTAACAGCTGAGTAACTTGGTTCAGAAATTTAAGAAAACCATATGATTTGGATCAACTTTTAAAAATGAGAGAACAAAACAATGAGACTACTAATGCTAGCGATTTTAAAATCCCTTACAAGTAAGATGTCTCACTGAAGACAAAAAAATGGGGTGTCTACCAGAAGATTCATCTGTGTTTTACATTTGTTAGTTTTGTAACAAGGCATTTAGACAGTTTCTTTGACCAGCTTTGTAATGGAAGAATGAGAAGCACCTCCTACCCTCATTTTACTCTATCCTGCCCTAAAGCAGATGGTCTGGGCTTCAAGCACACTCAACTGAAGACCCCCAATGATATAGAAAGGGAGAGCAAGAGAGAGCAAGAGACAGAGACAGAGACAGAGACAGAGACAGAGACAGAGAGAGTAAGAGAAAGAGAGAGACAGAGGGAGAGAGGGAGAGAGTGCAAAGAGAGTGAGAATGCTAGCTAGCTTCTCTTTCTACTTCAGGTCTTCTTTCCTCTGTTGTTTACTTATGGCTAGTCCTTCAAAGAAGCAATCAGTGTTTCTGAAACAAACTTGTTTATAGTTTTTCTCTGCTTATATCCATTCACTTAGTCAAAAATCTCACATGTCTGAAAGCATATTTGTCCTATGTAACTTAAGTATCCCTGGCTCACCATGGCAGCACTCTGGGTACATAAAAACCTCTAGGCTTCCAACTTACAAAGTGGAGATTTACAACAGATTCCAAGAAAGAAATTTTACTAAGCCCTTAGAGCCAAAATGATCCAGTAATAGAATCTTAGGGTTCTAAAGGAATTCAAACATAATTTAGCTCAACCTCTCTCCCACGCAAGAGCCTTTTCTAGCACATCTCTAACAGATGGCCTCAAAGGCGCTGCCTAAACACTTACAGCTATGGGCACACACTATTCTGCAGGGCAGATGGATTCAATTTTTGACTGAACTAATTAATCAAACATTGTCCTTGTAGTGGATAAAAATCCACGCCCTTGAAATTTTCAACTCATCACTGATGGAAAAAGTGAAGAGCTGGGTCCAAGGGCAGCTCCTGTCCCATGGCACATGACAGCTGCTTCCAGGTAACTGTAAACTGTGTTTTTAAAGCACAAATGGTCCTTCTAATAATAGAAACTTACAAATTTTTCTCGATATTTCCCTCAAGGAATTTACCAAAGATGTTGTCAAAGGTCCTACTGAAGTCCAGATACACTACCTCATCGGCGTTCCAGTTTCCCTACTTAACACTATGGGTTGTTTAAAAGCAAAAATTGGCCTCTGCTAATTAGAAGAGTTATGTGATCCATAGGGAGCAACCCAGTATACTAACTTGTGTATGTCACTCAGGAGACAGAGAATCAGGAAAAGCCAGAAAGGGAGAACCCTTTCATCTCTTCAGCTCAAAAATACAGACTTTATATTCAGCCCGCATTTTTCATCTGGAGTCATTTCAAGTTTGTTGATTTATTTGTGGTCCATCATAGTCAGATCACAGTCA
>RJWM01028228.1:0-26536 GCA_004363535.1 Dasyprocta punctata | reverse complement strand
AAATGCTATAGAAAAATATATATAAGAATAAAAACACGAACTGTCTTATAACATTCATATGACAGTCTCAGGTACCAAAAAATATTAGTTCTTAGGTCTCAAAGTATATCCCTATTGCAGCTCAAAAAATCTTTAATAAAATCATTGAATCCTTCTAGAGATCACTCTCTCCTTTCTCTCCTTAAGCATTAAGCTCTTAAATATCAAACTACTTTGAAGACTGCCCCTTCTTTCTCACTTACTGTGCGGACACGCAGGTGTGGATCCTACCACCTACCAAAACCATTTTGCTAGTTCTCTTTCATCTCCAGAGAAGAACTCTATTTTTAATAATATCTCCTTATTAAACACATTCATTTTGATGTAGTGGCAACTAAAAATAAATGTGCAATGGCCTTAGTATCTTCTACTATGTTTTATATTAATCCCTTGGTGCAGTGCTCTCTTTCTTTCTGGAAATGATACCCCCATCTTCACTGTCTCTTAAGCAAAAACGTGGCAGTTATTGTTTTTATCTATCCTGGGTGGGAAATTATCCTTGATTATTAACACTCTTTCATTTATTTTTCAGTCAAATATCACTAATCCTCTTAATCAAAGCTCCTAAACATCTCAAATCTATTCCTTATTTTCCACCTCATTCTGCATCACAACCACTGCTCCTCAAAACTAGAGGACAACTCATTACCCTTCATTTTCTTGCCTGTATCTGTTCAGTGTATTCTGCATATTACACCTAGTGATATGAAAAACATTTCTAATTAAGCACATTCTATTTAGAATCTAATCATTTTTCCCGAAACCCTTCAAAATATGTTCACAATTCTTTGTATGATTTTCAATACCCAGTTTTACCTGGTCCCATTTTCTTCCAAGTTTATTTTCTTCTTGTTCCCTTTTAGAAAATACTATTTTTAGTCATTTTGAACATGGTTTCATCATGTTAGGTAAGTGTTTTACTACTGAGCTTCACCTTCAACTATAACACACTGTTAAGTAGACAGCATGCCAAGGTTACTCCTGTTATATGCTAACATGACTGAAGGTAAAAATGCTACCTTCAGCTCACCTGGCATGGATATAGGAAACTCAGCTAACTTGTGTGTGTTCCTAAAATCTCACTTAAATGTCATAATCTTCTGAAAAATTAAACTAGCTCATGTTAAGAGCAAATATGTGGCTTCGTAGCATTTACATTTTGCTCTTTATTCATATGCATATGCATATGTATATGTATAGGTATATTTATATGTTTATGTATATTGGTGGCATTGGCAATGAAACAGCCTGATATATATCTCCAACTTTTCAAAATTTTTAAATTTAAGATAAGATCTTGGCAATTTGTCTAACATAGGCTTTTCACGGTCTCAATGCCTTGATCATCCAGATGTGCGTGACTGGGTCTTACATGTGTGCATTACCAAGCCTGGTTATTCCAATATAATTCATTCATTGTTAATTTTCCCCGAAGGAGCATACATTTAACCATCTTAGGGAGCAGTTTTCCCTTTTACTATCCCCCAGCATCTAGTGTAATGATTCTCATGAAGCAAATGACTGATATGTGACCGTTTTTTAAAACATTCTAAATAACTCTTTTACATTCTAAGAAGATATAAAAATATCAACCTAAGCAGAAATTAAACACATTTATCTTACATGCAAGACAATACACCAAAATATTGTGCATTAATTTTATTCAGTCCTCATAACTGCTCAATGTGATCATTTGTATTCCCATTTCGCATGATAGATATATGAATTCAATAATGTCAAATAATGGTAAAATAAGTCACTGCTAATAAATCACAAAGTTCTTAATGTTATGGGTCATTTTCGATCTGTCAACACTTCCTTGAGTAGAATGTGGCCCTTCCATTTTCCCCTCAAATTATTCCCAACAGTTATAAATCATTATTACAATCGCCTATTAAATATGATCATAATTCCAGTCTTTTTTCTTGATTCCTTGTCTGATGTTGACGCTTCTTCTGTCTTTCTCTGAATAACAATTCTGAAATGTTGGAAAGTTTAATCATTTTTTTCAATATTCTGCGTCTCTACTAAGGAGTTACCACTGTAACAATGTCTTTATGACCCAGTATCTCCAATGTTTGTATTTACCCAACATACATAATTACATAATAAATATTCACTTGTTTTCAATTTATGGAGACACTTAGAGATCATAGGCTATATATGAGCATCATTTTTACATTCTTTATAAATAAGAAGGTAATTGACATTAAGATGTTTAATATCTATTTATACAGCATTAAACAACAGCTGCAAGCACTAGGATTTGTTTTTATAAAAATTTATGATGGGTTTATACATGATGTTTGTTAAAGGTATAATTAGCTGATATCTAATGGATCATTTGAGGTTCAGTAAGTTGCTGAGTGAGAAAGTAAATCACAAGTATTAAGCTAAAAGCATTTCAACACTTTTTATGAGCTGATTTGGAAATACACATTTTAGTATATGTACTGCAGAAGCAAGAACTGGAAATACACATTTTATAACACCACAAGGTTTTAAAACCTAAGTCACAAAACACTGAATTATAACAATGTTAACTGTGATCCCTTCTATACTTACTGTCACTCTACTGTTATCTTAACTATCTAATGAAATAAAATGCAATAATTCAACGTTTGTAAACTAACACAGACCTTAAGTTTCCTATTGCTGTTTAATGAGCTGCAGTGCCCCCAAACTAGGGAAACTCATATATTTACTTCTATAATAATAGACATAAATGTATCCTTCTTTGTACAGTATTTGAATAGCTTGTTGTCTGCTCTGTACTTAATTGAAATGAAGGTAATCTAAACTTTTGTTATCATTAATAGCAATATTTAAACTAGGACCATGTTTCTTGTGATCTACTTACTAAAATAGTATTTAGAATAGTAAGGAATTATGTTAAATCTTAATGAATACATAGAATCTGTAAAACAGAATTTCCTTAAAAATTAGTACAAATATCTAATCTTACTGTGTGAAAGTGTGCATGATATACTGCATTTCAATAAATATAATCATAGTTGTTATAAAAATAATAATACACAGTTATCTTACATGGACTAATTACTAGTTTTCTAAAGTTTATCTAACTTTTAAAATGATGAAATTAAAATTTAATGATACTCTGTTAACTTTCCAGGGTCACAGTTAGACTGAAAGTTTGATCAAGATAATCAATTTATCTGTCTCTCAATTTTACATTCTTAATCATCTTTATCAATTGTCTTAATGTAAAATAAACTTAAATAAGTTCTCCTTCATCAAAATGGGTATGAAATATCCTGTGACTTAGCATATAACTTCAATAATTCTGCACTGGAGCTTTACCACTTAGCTTTGTTGGTGAAATAATAAGTGAATTAGTACTATAATGAAAAATTTGTAGTAATTTCACTCAAGTAATTTGCATGTAAACCAACTTACGATAAATGGCAGCATGCAGGATGGAGTATACCATTAAGCTCTTACATATCATTAACGCAATGGATTCTTACAAAACATTTTTGTCTTTCTTTCCATCCATGCAAACACTAAAGTTAGGAGCAGAGTTACAAGATTCATGGGATAATACTAATGAATGTAAGTTCTTTTCATTTAAGTAGCTTTATGTCTATGTTACTAATATTACAATCCTCTATATATTCATACATTTGCTACATATATGCATATTATTCTGTCTTGGGTTATAATGACCTATATGTCTGAATGTCTCACAGAACATAAAACTATATTATGAAAGAGGAAATATTTCATTCTTATGTATAACTTTTAAATCTTACTATACAATTTAGTACATAGCAGATACTCAAAGATTTGGCCTATTAAAATTTATAATTCATATTCCATAATTTTATTTTTCATTCCTTGTTCTTCCATTAATCTGTCTTTCTATGTTGTTTGTGCTTGTTTAATTTATCCTACTTGTCTCTCAAAATCACTGTTCAATATCTAGATTCATAGAAGAATGTGAAAAACATCTTTTCATAGTTAAACACTATGAAAATTTTAATTGTTTAGAAAAAAATCAAAATAAGTGAACAATTCTTAAGGTCCACATCTGTATCTCTCATCCAATTTGCTCCTTTAAAATGTACAGTATCTTCAATACTCTTCATATTAAGAACCATAATCTCTTCCATGGAATGTGTGCAGGGTTAATATTCTAATTCCAGTGTAAGTGATACTGTGAGTTCTGAAACTTGGTGATAAACGTTTATACACCAATCATGTGGTTCTCTTGGAATGCTCAGTTAGAATCCTGAACTGCCATGTAAGAAATCTGACTACTGCTCAGCTTTGAGAAAGTCCAAATTAGGCTGCACAAACAGACTATCCAGAGTCTGATATTGTAGGAAGAGAAAGATATTCTGGAATACATCTCTCCATAGGTGCATCTCTTTGATTCATTAGTTCTACCTATCAACTGACTTCAATTTCACTAGAGACCTTGAACCATCATGCTAGATGATCACTTCCTAAATTTCTTGACCCATAGAAATTATAAGAGAGAATATCATTTCATTGTTTCTTTAATTAACTAAACTTTGGGGTAATCTATACACATCCAAAGTATTGGAACTCTGGTGTTTCTTAGCCTACAAATTATTTCAAAACAGTATCTGAGGACACAATTATGTTCCAGCAGGTACTAAGTAAATACTTGCTGATGGCTTGATCAGATGCATCTCATTTTGGGCCTGCAGAGTCCTTAATATTGCATTTTAAAAATTCATGAAGCTAATATAATACAGAAATGCCAAGTCTCCAGTATTATATGCAAAAATATTCAATTAGTGTATCTTATCTCCCTTGTTCATATTTTGACTCTTTATCTCATAATCCTTGTTCATGTTATCATGTCCAATTAGTTTAAATTTAAAGAGTAGAAATGACTTATTCACTCTTACAAATGACTTTCATTTCACATAACTTACTGAAAAATTCAAAGTTCATCTTTTTATTTAAAAACTACATATTACTATTTCCAGGACTCTGCAAATTATTTTATTAAAAGTCATTAATAATATAGAATTCAATAAGGAAGGTGTTTGATGTGAACATTTATTTACGACTTTTATTGTTTTCATTTAAGTTTTATTCTTAGGGTAGTATTCAACAAAAATGGAATGAAAAGAGGCTACAGGAAACAATATACCATAAGAAACTACAGCAAGATATTACTCACAAGACAGGGAACCATCTCCACTTTTGTTTGTTATGCATATGTCTTTAAATACAACGTATCTAAAAATATGCCTTGAAGTAGTACAATTACCACACATGTTTTTTATGTTCTTTGGCCTATTAGTGTGGTTTTCAATATGTATAAATGATAATTAACTTTAAAAGATCTTATAAGATGTATAAATGAATCTGATGCTGGAAAAATAAAAGAAGGGTAGAAGGTGGGGGAAAGGGAATTGAAAGGTGTTATGCACATATAGCAATCCTTTACAGAGAAAGCAATCATTACATATAGCCAACGTGTAATAAAAGTACAAAAAACAAGATAAATAAATAATACATGGTATATTCAACACACTTAAATTGCAAGTACACATTGCTACATAAATTACTCTTTTTCTTCAGAGAAGAAAATGATAATTTGTTTCAGGCTGTATTTCTTCTTTCTCGTATTCTGTCTTTGTAATGCAAAAGTAGATTTGTCAATACAATATTAATCCATATTTTGAAACTCATCAGTTTGATTTTTCTTCAGTTATTTTTTCTAATCACTGAGTTGCACATAGTATAATTCACTCACCTGTGATAAAGGTTACAGCTAGATGTACATCCAAAACCTCATGGTCTCATAGGTGGGGCTTTAGGCAAGTGATTATATCCTGGAGGTGTGGTACTTATCTGTGGATTAGTCCACTGTTGAAATTACACCAAAATATCATGTTGGAAAGTGATGTTGGTCAGAAAATTTGTGTCACTGTGGGCATGATCTCCAGGGATTTAACTTACTTTCTCCTCTTTTGATGTCTCTTCTGTCTCCTAACTGCCAAGTCATAAGAAAGTATGCCCCTCTGTTATGCCACCCTGCCTTGCAACCAGCCGACAATAAACTAAAACTTCCACAAACTTTTAGCCAAAATAAATCTTTCCCTAGAGTGCTGGGAGTTTGGTATTGTGTCCCAGCAAAGAGAAAAGTAAATAAGACAGTAGTATTTAAAAAAATCCTCTTTTCTTTTACAGTTCATTGAAATTCCTGATGCCATCAACCTTACTTCATACCTACAATCTCATTAAATTTTTCAGAATGCAAGAATTTCCATTCTTTTATACTCTTTGAATTTTTCTGCCTAAATTTATCCTAAAAGCTGATAAAATTTGCTTTATTGAAATCAAGCTGGCTTTGATGAATCATATTTAAAGTTTTCAATAAAAAATGACAAATTTTAACTATCTTTATTGACTTTATAAATTAACTTTTTATTACATAGTTTTAAAATTTTATATAAAAGGAAATGTTAGTTAAATAACTTGACATTCTATTCCACCTGCATAATAAGGTTTCACAAGGCAATGTGCAGTTTAGGAAAGTAAAGTTTTAGGAATTTTATGTTGGGGAGAATCAGTGTTTTATAATGTTTGAAGAAATTAGGAAATTCATATCTATTGGTAAGGACATATGCCACTAATTTAGTTAATCTCTCTCTCCAATCAGCAATGAGTTGTATTAACACATATATGGCAAAATTTGTTCAAAAATAGAGAAGCAAAGAAAACATTAAGTATTTTATAAAGTCCAAAAGTGATTTTAAAATGATTTGCCAATATTCTTAGCCATTTTAAAAGAAATAACTAAATAGTTTCATGGAAAATGCAACATATATCATGAAGTACATCTGACAATTGTGCCTCTTTTTCATTTACAAATTGTTTGTACTCTAAATGACTGATTATAATTAGGAAAAAACGTTTAAATAAAAGAGAACTACCCCTAACTTGCCAGTTAAAGAAACAGAAAAGTGGTATGAGATTTTTCATTGGCATACAATTGTTAATAAAATCTGTATCAGTACTTTCAAGTTTATTTTGGGGGTATATTGACATTACAATTTACACATTTGGTGTATATTATATTACATACTTACATTGCAATGACATACTTTGTAACATCAATTTATGTATTTGGTGTATACTGCATTACATATTTACATTAGAGTTCTACACTGTACATCCTAAATGTGTTGTATTTTGAGCACAACCTTATTATGTCAAATGTTAATTAACTATGCATGTGTGTTGTGTTAGGCTTTATGTGCTAGAGTCAGTGGTAGTACTCTTTTTGTAGGATCCAAAACTTACACAATTTTCTTATTTTAAGAAAAATAATAAAAATTTGGAAACATCAACATGTAAAACGAGAAAATAAATCATGGTTACTTACATAATTCAATATTTGACATATACCATAAACATCACAGCATCTAGAATATTTTTCCAGATAAATGGCCACTCATGATACAGATTTTTCTAACATCCCTTGTTTGTATCAACTTTAATTGACTCTTCAAAAGGCAGCAGTTTTGTAACATTAATAGCTCTAGTGAGAATTAAAAGATAATTCAGTCTTTCAACTATCACACATTTCATCCTTTTGTTACTATTGATAACTGAGAAATATGCTTTACTTCTGGCTTATAAATCATAAATATTGTTATCAATTTTGTAAATTTTCTATCACATTCCTTCTTGTAGGAACTGTGACATTTTAGGACATTTTAAGGATTATGTTATTTTTCTATGAATGATGAATAATCTTAAACACTGTTGAATTATTTACATTAATCAACGACTTTTGGTACAGTCTGTCCCAAGGGTTTGAGTATGGCCCAAAAAATCAGGACTAAGAAGAGCTGAAGCAACTGAGATACCTTAGTCACAAAATAATTTGCTAATCAAGATAAGTAGGAAAAATTGCTTTTTAATATAATATTAAAACAGGAAGATACACACAGACAGAATCATATGTTCACATTTTTCTCAGTTTCCAATATTGCTTTTCATGTCACTGTATAAGAATAAATTGCTCCTAAACTTTCACTTGGGTACGTTTAAGTTAAACTTACCTTTAGATAGACAATATTGTTCTAATTTTATAGCTAAGGAAATAGACTTACAGTGGTTATGTAATGACAGTAGATGATAACCCTGGTAACATACCAGCACTGCTGTATGTTAGACATACTTCTTAATGCTTGCACAACAAACCCTCAAAGTAGATGCATTTTTATAATTCCTTTTCTTCATAATAGATTACATAACGCACAGAGGGACTGATAAATCAGGATGTAAAAGGCTAAAATCCAGTTTTATCTGACCCTAAAGCTAGAACTACTAATGGATACTGTATTCTATATTCTGAAATCTAATAACAATTTATCTTATCAGCAATAAGTAAACCAAGTGATAACAAATCTGGTATTAAGTTATACTCTTCTACCTAATTCAGTGGAAGTATGCAGTAGAAGCATGTAAAGGAAGTTTACGCCAATGTGCAATTTTTAAATTAGATAAAAAATAACAGGAATTGTTTAAGTCTCAGGAAGAAAAAAGACTAACCATAATTCTACTTAAGAAGCTTCATGCAACCCAGGAAAAAACACTTGAGTTAGATTTGTATAAAATAAGAGCAATTTATGTAATTTTTCTCTTGCATCTTCAAGGTTATAATAAAAAGACAAAAGAAATTACTTTTAATGCTCATAAACCCACAAGATGACTAGAATGCTATCAAACTATGCTACCTTCCTACTATCAAAACAAATTAGCACTACCCCTTTATTTTTCACAAGTTTTTAAGGAAAAACTTCCACCTTCTGTCAGAATGCCAGTAGAAATTTACTACATGGTGCTGTCATAAAACTCAAGAGGTTTTGCTTGCTTTCTTCAGCTTTCTCAGTCCCTATGTAAACTTGCCACTCACTGTAGACTCCCAAGTACCACCACAGGATTGAAATAGGTATGTGTACACAGTGTATTGAAGCCTACTATGTCTAGGATTATTTCATTGTAATTTACTTAATGAGCAAGAGACCAAAACTGAAAGTATTTGAGTAAGTTGTTATCATTTTTCTTGAAATGGGGTAGAAAAAGATACCATAATAATTTTGAGAAAACTATCAGGCACTTAAGGTACCTAATAGGGTTGGCGTGGGGCTTCTCCTTACCTGTTACTTTGAAGAAATGTGAGCAAAATTCCAGCCCCAGGAGTATATCAGGGAGCTCTTCACACTTTATTATGATCTGTGTTCTAAATAACAAGCCCCAGTGGCCTCCACTATCTTCTATTTTGCCAGTCAACCGTGTTTGGAATAGGAAGTAGTGGGAAAGAGGACTATATGCAAGCCAAGAGGAGGAAGGGGTTGAAGGGAGGGGAGATTGAAAAAAGTGAGGAATTTAAATATATCATAGATGTGGTTCTGTCTTTCTTATAGAACCTTGTAGTCTAGACAGAACAGGTGCCAGTAACCTGAATGTGTTCTTATTTATCTCCATGGTCAATAAAATGTACATCTTCATTTAACCTAAAGACTCACAGAAAATTCACAAGCAAGGAATGTATGCAAGAAATATATCTGCCACACATTTTACCTTAAATACATAGAAATTTTGTAATTGACCTGAAATTAAAAAGTAAATACAAGCCTCTATATACAGTTTAAATATTCTACACAACAGACAATATCCTAACACCAGTCACCTTCATTAATCAGCACATATGTTTAACATTTTTTTTGTATTGTAGTATATGTTTTTAAATATACAAATAAATAATAGTCATTAAATAAGTATTATTCATTAAAATTACTCACAGTACACTTTAAAATTTGCACTTATTTTTAATGTATGAATAACAATTATTCATGATTATAGGACAAAATGCAATGTTCTGATTTATGTATACATTGTAGAAAGATTCAAATTTATTAACACATCTATGACCTAACCAAGCTGTCTTTTTCCATGTATTGAGATTGTTAAAATTTTATTTATCAATTTCAAAATATGCAAGATACTATTATGCACAGAATGTAACCAATGATATTATGGACTTGGTGCATCATGCATTTAGTATACAAACATCAGGAAGTACCGAATTCTCTATTATATAATAATTGTAACTGTAGTCACTTATTGAATATATTCAATATGAAGACATAGAACCTTTAACACTGACTCTGTTTTTACAGCCTCTAACAGGGGAGATTTTTTGAACATGTCAGTTCATTGTGGCATCAGTTTAAAAAATTTTAGCAAATAGTCACAGTTTCCAGATACAAACTGTAAATCTATGGCAAAACATTCCTCTCTAGTGAAATATTGCCTAATGTCTTCTGATAGTCTTTCTAAAGACAAATTATTATTTAAGTTTTTACTTCTCATATGGTTGAAACCTTATCCTTTTATATTGGTATCATATAAGCAAATAACATGCCAAGTATTTTTATTAGAGATTTGGTGACTAGCCGGGCGTGGTGGCGTATGCCTTTAATCCCAGCACTTGGGAGGCTGAGGTAGGAGGAGCGTTGTGAGTTCGAGGCCAACTTGGGCTACAACGCGAGCACAAGGCCAGCCTGAGCTACATAGTGCGACCCTGCCTCAAAAAACTAGGACTGGGAGTTTGGCTCAGTGGCATAAGCGCCTGTCTGGCAGGCGCGAGGTTGTGAGTTCGATCCCTAGTGCGGCAAAATAAATAAATAAATAAACAAACAAATAAATAAATAAATAAATTGGTGACTGTTGGTTGAATAAAATAATTAATCTGTAAATAATCTGATATCTGGGAGCTTTTAAAGCTTAGATTGCCTTGTGAAAATCATTCTTAACGTTAAGATAGCTTAATAAAAATACAACTAGCAACTTTATTTTATTGTTTGTTTTTTTTTTTTTTTTCGGCACCGGTGATCGAACTCACAGCCTCGCACCTGCCAGACAGGCGCTAAGCTGCTGAGCCAAACTCCAGACTGGTTTTCTGAGGCAGGGTCGCACTATGTAGCTCAGGCCGGCCTTGCGCTCACGTTGTAGCCCAAGCCGGTCTCGAACTCACAATGCTCCACCTACCTCAGCCTCCTGAGTGCTGGAATTAAAGGCCTGTGCCACCACGCCCGACTCACAACTGGCAATTTTAAAGTTAAAGTTAATATTTAACCTGGGCTTAAAAATAGTATGAAATGTGAATAAGAAAAATTGAAATCAGATTATTACAATTCTCCAAATTAATATGTAGTTCTAAAATTTGACATGCACCAGTGAAACAGAAGACATGTATTCTTGGGATTCAGTTCACAACCCGTTATCCACTAAATGGAGAGATATCTGTTTTTCCCCCATCTTCGCTTGCTAATAATACTTGGAAGGAACCCTTCTTTTCTTTGTTATTCTTATTGGTGGCGTAAGCAGCAACAAAAGGGGTGACAGCAACAAAAGGGATGACAGAGCATTTTCAAGGGTATCAATGGTCACTGCTCTACAGCTTACAGTGAAGAAATCCCCTAAAATAGGAAGGAGAAGTCTAAAACTCTGCCATGCTCCTGACCTAATGTAAAGTACCATCTCTGAGTTCACCTCAGTGAAGTCACAAAACATAATTCCATTCTTTTGTTAACAGGTTGGTCTGATCCTCTTCATCAGAGCTGTGTCTTCTTTAGCGCTCAAGCTGAAACCCTTTCTATACTTCCTAACACTACCCAATGAAATCATCTATGCATTTCACTTAGCATCCTGAAATTCTTTTTCCATGACAAAAGTTGATGAGGATACTTTATGAGAGGGAGAGCAAATTGGGTTTCTAATTTCCTCTTTGGGGAACTCCTCACACTCTGTCTAGTCACATGCCAGTTTGTGATTTCTATCCAATTTGAGCAGAGAAATTTTTGGCTGATTGGTAAGAGTCCTATTGAAGTATTATGTCTAATCATAGAAAACATAAACATACATGCAAACATAATATTTGGGAAAAAGAGTTGGAAAAGTCAATTTGGCTTACAAATGACTGCTGGAGTAAAAATTTCAATTATTCAGTAAGTTACCATTTTTAATTGTACCATTCACCTAACATGTAAGACTTAAAGCATTCCAAGACACATCATTTTTCAAAAAATCCTACTAAAATATAAAAGTAAAGCATTAAAATGTTCTCTTTGGCTCAGTTATAAAATCTGGGAAAACCCGTATGTGGGATATACATATAAAGCATGTACGTGACTATTTTTGATACTCTAACAAAGCATTATTTAGGCCTCCTACCTTTCTTTCCTTCTGAACCTGGATGCAGACACAATGTTTTGGATACAGAACAACTTATAACCATCCATGATACTAAGAGTTGCCTCTCGAGAAGCTTGCTTTTCCTATCAAAAACACACTTGGATTTCTGTGTATGCCAGAAGCCTGGCTCCAAATGCACATATGGGAATACATGTGCTGTAGGAAGTGAAAGCAAGGAAATGTCATATAGTAGCAGATGGCCAGAGAGTCAGTTCACCTCTGGATGACAGTGCCTTCTTCAGCACAAGAGTGATGTCAACACTAGCAATGGCACTGATACAACTCAAGTGTTCTTGGGGAAAAAATACACTACTTAGTATGAAAGTGCTACAATCTTTCTTCAGTCCACTAACCAGAATACAATTATTTATAAAGTTTTTTAAATGTTTGCTTAAGAAATACTGAGGTAAACACTTCATTTTTCATAAACTGTTCAATAAACAACAGATGGTAACATCCAGTAATCCTAAACTGGGCCGAGATTAAAGCAGTGACTAGAAGATAAGCTACCGAATAATCTTTTTATTACCCTGATGGGTATTTATCTTAAAAGTAGCTTCATTCTGCTGAATTTTCATTACCATACTTTAAAATTTTAATTATTTTTTTCCTCAATTCTGCAAGATAAACAGTGAGAGGAAAGCAATTTTCAGTGCACAGTCTTTTAAATCAACTCCATTTCATTCCATTGGGAGCAAAGTCCTGATTTTCAACACAGAAGACCTGGCAAAAAACACCTGCATCTTATTAAATTGTCTGCTGAAACTTTAAAGTTATTGTAGAGCTAATCACCATTTTCATTTAGCTAGCAATGACAACACATATTTATTATATCTACCACGTTCCAAGTTATGTGAGCATCATGCCCAACACTGTTTGCCAAAGTGGATTTCCAGTATGGATTATCTGGGATTGAGGTTCAAACAAACTTTGAGGGAAGTGATGAAAGAAGTTTTTATATGGATCAAATGTGCTTTCCACAAATAACCTACTTTTTATAGAATACAGTACCTTACCCATAAACTTGAATTTTACTTATTTATATCTAAAAATTCTAACTGAGAAAATTATTTTTTAATTTAGAACCTAACAGTATTCTCAAATTTCATATAATATACATTATATTTATATATTTTCCTCTAGAAAAACATCCAGGCGCTAATGAAATTATATTTTCTATCCTGCTTGTATACTTCAAAATCTTCTGTGATTGCAATCATTCAGTTTCATTTTTAACTGTTACACATTCATTAAATATTTATTTAACTGCATTTATGGCTGATTCTATGCACTGGAATGCAATATAAAAATATATATGACTTGTTTATACTTTTATTCTAGTGGTAAGACAAAAATAGACATGAAATATGGGTAGTGGTATGTGTTACAAAGACAAATAATGCTGGGTAAAGGAAAAGGGAATCAGAATTGTTGTTTTAGATAAAGAGATTAGGAAAGTCTTGGAAGATGACTTAAACAGAGATATGAATAAATGAATAGTTTGGAGGCTAATGGATTCCATGCTTGAGACAATTTCAAGTGTAAAGACACTGAGCCTGATAAAGTCTTAAAAAACAGCAAGTAGAGGGGATGTTATATGCCAAGTTGACCGATAAAAAGAGGAATATAAAATTACATGTCCAGTGTTTTACTTTTCCTAATCTTTGCACATAATCCTTGTAGGTAAAGACTGAAGGCTTAAATTTTTGCTTCAAGTATCATGAACGAGCACTGGAAAGTTTGAAAAAAATTTCACCAAGTACTTTGTAATGAAGAAAAATCCATGGTAAGTAATAGCTAAACAATAATGATCGTAAACATGAAAGCAGAGAGTCTAGATAGGAACTTTAAATCTCAGTACAAAATTATACATACGAATTATAATACTAATAATAGTAACACAACCAAGTTACTTGAAGAAATAATTTTCTCCCACATAATTAATATCTTCCACTATTCTAAACTATTTTATTCTGCTCAATGGCAGAGCAATTTAGCATCTCTACCTTCTACAAGGAGTTTATTCATTTTTTCTGTGGGTTTCCAGATGTCTGTAAGTTTCCTAGGTGTTCAAGAAAAGAAGACAATATGGACCATTTGGGCAGTACTGGTTTATTCATTTTGCAAGTATCAATGTTAATAAAGCTTTCTTTTTTATTTTCAAAATGTTCACATTGATCTTAAACTATATGACCATTATACTTAAGATTGTAAAAATGTTCATTGTTGTGTATTTTCCTATCAATAAATGGTGTGCACTGCCTAAGGGGATTCTCACTATGGCAAAATCTCCCTATCAATTTGCATGTCATTGCCCCTTTGCTCCAGTATTAATGGTGTCTCATGAATGGCTCTTCAGGAGACAGTCCTATCAGTTTCATTCGTGTCACCCAGCTCTGTTTTCTCAACATCAAAACATTCAAAGCTGTTTTGATTTAAAAATATAGCAATGTTTATTACAGCAGGAAAATGCTCAGAGAAAACAGTTAACTTTGCTATATATAACAAAACATAATCAAAATATTCTCAACAATACCCTACATATGTAGAGTACATTCCCTTAACTTCTACTATTCATACAATTAACATTCAAGTCCTCATAATGGAATAATTACCACCAAAATCAATACATGTGTACACAGATAAGAAACTTTTCATAAATTACGTGTATACCTTACCACCAGGGGCATTGTCCTATGGAAAGTTAATTTGCTCTTGAAGAAATACAATGCATATGCATATTTACATATATATATATTTATATATGTATATAATTTAATACAGTTTAATTAATAAAATCATTCAGAGCATAACTTCTAAGTGTAAATTTCTGAAAAAAGAGATTTGAAATAAAAGATATTGGTAATGTGATTTTTTTATTCTTCCCCTGACAAAGAATTGTCTCTTTCGAAGTTTTTTTTTATCTTAAGAATGTATTTTTGAGATATATGAATATACAACAGCAAGGTTATGAATTGGTATCAATAACAGAGTATCAATATTTGAAATATTCATACAGCTCAGATACTAAATATATTTCTAAAGAAAAAATAATATCATGATGATTGTACAAGGGGATAGGATTGCATGATTTCTACTTATTGTCACCAGTGTTTTGCAATGTCACATTTGCTTCATTGTGGGAGCACATTTATAAGCTATTTTAGGTAGAGATTTGGTTTTCACACAAGCTTTCATTTTGTACATGAATGATGCAATGTAGCATTTGAAAAGAAAATGGCAGGCTAAAAAACAAACCAGAATTTTTTGAATACATTATCAATTCTAAAAGTTAAATCACCCAAGAAAAAAAATTATCCTGAACTCCACATGTCAACAGGCATGTTTGAAGCTCTGGACACAAATTACATTTGAAAGCAGATACATGCAATTAAGTATGGTTTTAACTGAAGAGTATAGGGGCTGTATTACCATAAAGCTTCATTAAGTATCTAAGTGGATTTCATTAAGAGAGAAAAGTCATTGAATAAGGACATTCATGAGGGTTTCAAACCTAAGATAGGTACATTGCCTTACATTAACTGGAAAACAGAATAGCAAAATAATGTGCTACCTAACACATGTATGTTCACTTGGGTGGTTGCGTTTTCCCTGGAATGTAAATACTTTCAAGTCAAAAAATTGTGAGTTTGTTTATAGACATTTTACCACTCTTGAAGCTTCTACATTTAAGTTTCTTTTATGCTCAGTTCTTTATCTGGATGCCATGGTGAGCTGATGAAAAGCTCAGTTGCACATCTGATGTCCCTGTTGGCTGTTAACATAAAGAGATGGATTTGGAACAGGCTTAGGAAACCCTGGAGAAGCTTTGGCAATGATATTCCATTACTGCCCATCTGAATCAGTCACAGCAGATTGGTCAGACCTGAATTAAATCTGAGCACAAATAATCAATGGACTATGCAAATTGAGAATATGTAAATGTTTGTAACATGTCTATTTTAAATGCCAATTTTATTTAAATGCATGTATATGGAGATTGTGTGGGTATGCTTTTGATGGCAAAATAAAAACACTGGGTGTAGCAAGCAGTTGTATTTAAAGTATAACTCTGTTATGATTTAGGTTACTGTCTTACTATTCAATGTGTATCCATAGCCAGGTACATACTACCATGAGGAGCTAATATGCCACGTAGTCCTAATCCAGGTCAGTACATATACACTAACATAAAAATTGTGTTTTTTGGGTAATGATGTCGTTTCCTAGAAATATGACTGGTCACCAGAATAACCAGACAAGAAAATGTGGGTGGTTTAGCATGGGACTATTACCAACAATAGAAAAATCAGGAGCTTCTTTTGCTTGATAATTAGCATCATGTGACAGCAACATTATGCTTATCAAAAGACCAAGTAGCGATATGTTAGAAGGCTAATGAATGGTGTGAAAAACAACTATCACTGAAATGATACTATAGGTGAAGAAATGTTACACTTGGAAGAGACCCAAGAGATTCTACCCTTTATTCTACATCTTGCAAATGGAATAACATGGAGACTAATATAGGAAGATTATACAATTATGCTAGGATTATACAATTATTGAATGGTAGTTCTCTATACATGCAGGAAAAAGGAACTAAGAGAAAGATATTATTTAAATATAACATTTATTTGTAAATTACTTGTCAGGAGCATCACTTGTGTTTTAGCATTTAATTCTCTCAACAATCCTACGAATTTTATCTTGGAGTATGTGTTACTGATAGGAAGTAATTTCAGAAAAGTTAAGCTATCTAAAGATTATATTAATATTAAGATACAGATTTTTCACATTATGATGATTAGTTTTATTTTTAATTTCACTAGGAAATGCAGATTATTGGTTTGGTAAAACACAACTCTGGATTTGAATGTTTTGAGAATATTTTCTCAAACATGATTAATATTTAAATTCAGTGCACTTAAAGCACAAGAACTTCCAGCCATAATGTAGATGTACTCATCCAACCAGTTAAAAGCATTAAAGACAGTAACTGAGTCTTTCAAAGGAGAAGGAACTCTGCTTCAAGACCACAACAAATAAATTCTTCCTGGATTTCTTGCCTCTGGCCATAACCATGAATTTCAGACTCATGAATATAGCATCAAGTCTTACCAGAATTTTCAGGCTATGGAACTGCCCTGGGGGTTTTGGACCTGCTAGTCCTGCAATCCTGTGACTCAATTCCCAGAATGTCTCTATCTTTTATCTATTTGTGTCTATTTATCTATCTATCTATCCATCCATCCATCCATACATCTATCCATCTATCTATATATTTATCTATGCTACTTACTCAGTTTCTCTAAGGAAATTTGAATAACACACAGCACAGTCAATACCTGAATTCCTATCAACAGGTACATCCAATGCAACGTAACATCCCAAACAACAGGCACATCTCTCAAATAAACTCCCCACAGGCATATTATTATTTAGTTCATTTGTCATCTTATGGAATCACATTCAAATATGTTAAGAAGGGAAGAAGGAGGGAAAAGGAGGAAGGAAAAAAATCAAATTGCTTTAGGCAAAACCTGAAAAATACAATGTGTTCCTATTCTTAAATGTTCTTAGAGAGAGAAGAATATTTAATAGTTTTAAGGTATTCTATTGAAACATATGATTCAAATGTCTTAATTTATATTAATAATGTAGAGACTACTTAGTGATTTATAATGATTTATATATTGAAATATGAATTTATGTCTTGCATATTTACAGAAAATAATTGTTTTTAAAGCTGCGACAATGATGCTAACAGTGCTTGTTTGTTTGGTTTGGTTTGGTTTGGTTTTCTTCCTACATAGAATGGTTTGTGTTAAGCTCTGACCATTTTAGATTCAAGGTGAGAAGACATAAAAACTTTCTTCAAATTTAAAAAATCAACTAGGGAATTTTATTTTATGCAACACACAAATTGATAGTTAAAAATCAATTAACTGAATTGTACATGTCATTTTGCTTCTTACTAAAGGACAGTAAGAAACATCTGTGAGTGAATTACTATCTTGGTTAAGATCAGTGCTATTACAATCTAAAGAGCAAAATAATGATAACCTGATTAACTATTATGTTGAAAAGAAACAATACACATAGAAATAATCAAAGAACATATCCATAAACTTAAACTGGGGAAGGAATACAAACATATCCTCATCATCACAATTAATCCTAGAGTAAATACTAGCATTGCTGAAGTGAAAGTGTCATATTATATCTCCAAATTCTGAATTTCAGGCTTTATTGCATTAAATGCCCACTCGACTTTCTACAGATTTTACAAAATTCAGAGGCTTACACAAACTCTGTCTCTGTCTCTATATCTATCTCCTTCTTTCCTCACTGCACATACACAAACACAACACCCACAAACATATTTCTCATATATGCAGATACACATATTTCCGTACATGTATTATATTCTTCCATACTTAAAAACATAGAACAACTCATATTGTCAGTAATACACACAACACAGCCAAAACTCATATTTCCACCAAGATGTACATCTAATCCAACACAACTTTCCAAACAACAGGCACATTTCCAAAATAACTCCCCCATCAGTACAGTATTTTTCAGCTCCCTTTTCATTGTATGAGATCACTGTAAATATAATAAGTTTATCATTCACTAAACACCATTATATGGCACACAACTCTATATGGAAATTAAACCAAATAGTCCTAAATAACTAACATGTTATAAAAGATCAAGTAGTGCCTCAAAATAAAAAAATGAAAAAAAAAACATAAAAAATGTGTAGAATATAGCAAAGTTGGTTCCAAGAGAGTAGTTTATAGTGATAAATGCATAATATGAGATTAAAAGATTCCAAATAAACAGCTTAATTTCATAGGTCAGGAGTAAGGTCTAACTTAGCAAAAGTGATAAAATAATAAAGAATAAAGCAATAAAACAAGCAAATACTAGAAAGAAAGGATCAATAAAAATAAAATTAGGCTTTGAAAAATATAAACACTAATTAAAAATCAATAAAAACACAATATGGACTCATTTATAACAAAATATAAAAGAAAGAATAGGCCCAATGCCACAAAAATGTAAAGGATCATAAAAGTCTACTATGAAAACTTATATGTCATCAAACTGCATAATCTGGAAGAAATAAATAAACTCCCACAAACATAAATCTCCACACACTGAATCATGAAATAGAAAATATTAACAGACCAATGATGAGTAACAAGATCAAAAATATAATTAAAAAACCTTCCATAAAAGAAAGTGCAGGATTGAATAGCTTTACAAGTGAATCTAACCAAACCCTTACAGAATTAATGACAAAATTCTTTTTTTAAATTAAAAAAAATTATGGGAGAAAAAAAAGACACAGAAAAGAAAAACAAAAAGCAAAAAAGACAAGCAAACAACAACAACAAATCCAATACAATAACAGTATAGGTTTATAAAACAAGATAATAGGAATTTGACAATGGTCGTAATATTGCATATCATTATCTTCAAAAGGGTTGATTAAATTAACAGACATAGCCATGTAAAATTGATCTAATCATATCACTATTAACTGTTCTTTTCCAATAACTAGTACATTTGGTAGTATAGTCATTTTAGCTATCTTATGCATACATATATACAAATTTATGTCTTTTTCCTTTTCCCTTCCTTCTTACCACTTTTTCCCTATCCAAATTACATTTCCTCTTTAACTAGATTCTTAGTCTTACACAGCATTTATTGTAGATTTTGGATCGCATATACTTTTTCAGTTTCTTATACTAAGGAGACAATACGGTATTTACACATGTGAGTCTGATTTATTTCACTTACGAATATGGTCTCAAGTCATGTCCATTTACTCATAAAAGTCTCAATGCAATATTTATTTATAGCTGAATAGTACTCCCTTGTATAAAAATACCACATTGTTTTATCCATTCCTTGATCGATGGGCACTTGGGTTATTTCCAAGTTTTGGCTATTACACATTGTGTTGCTATAAACATGGGTGCACATATATAACTGTGGTATGATGTTTTCAGTTCTTCTGGGAAAATGCCCAGAAGTGGGATAGCTGGGTCAAATGGAATCTCTAATCTTAGGTTTCTGAGAAATCACCACACTGATTTCCATAGTGGTTTCACCAGCCTAGATTCCCACCAACAGTGGAGAAGAATTCTTTTTTCCCCACAGTCCCTCAAGCATTTGTTATTGGTTGATTTCTTGAACTTGACCATTCTACCTGGGGTGAGATGAAATCTCAGTGTTTTAATTTCCATTTCCCAAGTGACCTTTGATGTTGAACATTTTTTCAAATATTTATTTGCCATTTGTATTTCTTCCTCTAAGAAGTGTGTATTCATCTCAGATGCCCAGTTTTGGATTGGGTCCTTAAAATTTATTTTTTTTTTTTTTAGTTCTTTATACGTTTTAGAGAGAAGTCCTTTGTCTGAGGGACAGTTGGCTAAGATATTTTCCCAACTCATGGGTTTTCTTTTCACTCTGTTGGAGATTTTCTTTGACATGCAAAAACTTTTTAACAAGATGAGATTCCAGTTGTTGATTCTGGGAAGTGTTTCCACCCAGTTTGATTTTTGTTCATGAACTCCCTGCCTACTCCCATGTCATCAAGATTTTTACCTACTTGGTCTCCCAGCAGATTTAGTGTCTCTGTTTTAATATTCAGATCTTTGATCCATTTTGACCTTAGTTTAGTGTATGGCGATAGACATGGATCTAGTTTTACTTTTTGGCGTATGGAAAGTCAGTTTTTGCAGCATCACTTATTAAAGAGATTATCCATCTTCCAGTGTACATTTTTTATCCCTTTGTCAAAGATGAGGTGGCTGAGTGTGTTTGTAGTTGTGGCTGTGTCTTCTAATGTATTCCATTGATTTTCAGGTCTGTTTTGATTCCAATACCATGCTGATTTTATCACAAGAGGTTTGTAACACAATGTGGAGTCGGGGATTGTGATGCCTCCTGCCTTACCTTTGTTGCCCAGAATTGTCTTTGCTATTCTAGGTCTCTTCTGGTTCCAGATGAATTTCAGGAGGATTTCTCTAGCTTCGTGAGGTATGCAAGTGGTATTTTGATTGGAATTGCATTAAATCTGTATAACAATTTTGAGAGAATGGACATTTTCACAATGTTTGTTCTTCCTATCCAGGAACAGGGAATATCTTTCCATTTTCCAAAATTCTCTTCAATTTCCTTTTTCAGAGTAATGTAATTTTCACTGTATAGATCTTTTACTTCCTTTGTTAGATTGATTCCTAAGTATTTCATTTTTTGGATGCTACACTGAAAGGTGTGGTTTCCCTTATTTTTCTCTCAGTGAGTTTGTTGTTTGTGTACAAGAATGCTATTGATTTTTGAGTGCTGATCTTGTGTCCAGCTACGTTACTGAATTTGGGTATTACATCTAGAAGTTTTTCAATGGATTTTTGGAAGTCATCTATGTAGAATATCATATCATCTGCAAATAATGATAATTTAACTTCTTCCTTTCCTATCCTTAGTTCTTTTATTTCTCTCTCTTGTCTAATTTTTCTCTGGCTAATATTTCCAGAACTATACTGAACAGGAATGGTGATAATGGGCATCCTTGTATTGTTCCTGATTTTAGGTTGAAAGTTTTCAGTTTCTCTCCCTTTAGTAAGATGTTGGCTGTTGGTTTATGGTATTTGGCTTTTATCAGGTTGAAGTAGAGACCACTATTCCAACTTTCTGTAGAGTTTTTATCACGAATGAGTGTTGCATTTTGTCAAAAGCTTTTTCTGCATCTATTGATATGATGACATGGTTCTTGTCTTTGGTGCTGTTGGTATGGTATATTACGTTTATTGATTTGCATATGTTGAACCATCCATGCATTCCTAGGATGAATCCCACTCAACTGTGGTGTATAATCTTCCTGATGAATTGCTATATTCTATTTGCCAGTATTCTATTGAGGATTTTTGCATCTATGTTCATTAGAGAGATTGACCTGTAATTTTTGTTGTTGTTGTTGTTGTTGTGTTTTCCTCTGGTTTTGTTATTAGGGTAACACTTGCTTCCAAGAATGATTTAGTGAGACTTGCTTCCCTTTCAATATTATTGAAGAGCTTGAGAAGTGTTGGCATTAGTCTTCCCTAAATTTTTTGTAGAATTCAGCAGTGAATTCATCAGCACCTGGACTTTTCTTTGTTTGTAAGGTTCTAATTACATTTTCAATTTCATTAACTGTAATTGGGTTATTTAGCAGTTTTACATCTTCTTGATTCAGTTTTGGTAATTCATAGGTTTCTACAACTCTGTCCATTTCTTCTGTGTTATTGAACCTATGGGAGTAAAGTTTTTTGAAGTAGATATTAAAAATCTTCTGTATTTCTACAGGTTCTGTAGTGATTTCACCCTTTTCACTTGTTATTGCATGAAATAATTTTTTTCTTTCCTCTTTTTGATAAGGTTGGTGAGGGGTTTATCAATTTTATTTTATCTTTCAAAGAACTCTTTGATTCATTAATTCCTTGTATTGTTTTCTGAGTTTCAACTGCATTAATTTCTGCTCTGATCTTCATAATTTCCTCTCTTCCTTTGGCTTTGGGCTTGACTTGCTCTTCTTTTTCTAGAAGTTTGAGGTGCAGCATTAGGTTGTTCATGTGTGTTCTTTCCATTTTTCTGATGTGGGAATTTATTGCTAAGAATTTCCTTTTGAGGACAACTTTCATTGTTTCCCACAAGTTTCAGTAATTTGTATTGGCATTTTCATTTGCTTGTAGATATTGTTTAATTTCTTCTTTAATTTCTTCTGTGTCTAATTGATTTTTAGGAGAGCATTATTTAATTTCCATGTTTCTATGAGGTTCTTGTGGGTATTTTGTCATTAATTTACAATTTCATTGTGCTATGGATTATATGCATGGAATTATTTAAATTCCTTTGCATTTACTTCAGCATGTTCTGTGGGCTTCTATATGATTTATTTTAGAGAATGACCCAAATGCAGCTGAGAAGAATGTGCATTCTGATGTTGTTGCATGAAACACTCAGTACACATCTACTAGGTCCATTTGCTCACAAGTTTGATTCAGTTCTGTTATTTCTTACTGATTGTTTTTTTTTGGTTGATCTGTCTCTTTGTGACAATGGGGTGTTAAGGTCTCCCATTTTAACTTTATTACTGTTTATTTGTTTTTTCCTGTCTATTAAGATTTGTCTTACATGGCCTGGGATTTAGCACAGTGTCATAAGTGCCTGCCTAGCATGCTTGAGGTCATGAGTTCACTCCCTGGTACAAAAGAAAAAAAATTGTCTTACATAGATGGGTGCTGCCATATTTGGTGCATATATATTTAAGATCATAATCTCTTCTTGATGTTTTCCCCTGACATGTATTTAGTGACCTTCTTTATCTCTTTTGATCATGGTTGGTTTGAAGTTCACATTGTCTGGAAAAAAAAAAAAAACTACCCCTGCTTTTTTCCAGGTTCCTGTTGCATGGAGTATTGTTTTCCATCCTTTGATTTTTAGTCTGTGAATTTCTGTTTGAGTTAAATGTGGTTGTTGTACATAGCACATTGTTGGATTTTGTTTCTCAATCCACTCTGCCAGTCTGTTTCTTTTTATTTGTGAGTTCAGACAATTTACATAGATTGATACAACTGATATGTACTGACTTATACTTGTCTTGTTATCTTTCTGCTGTTGGTTTTCTACCTTTTTTGTTTAATTGTTTGTCCTGCTTAGTGGCTTCTTTTTGCTATTGTTCTTGGGATTGTAGTTATTGTTGTCTCTTTCTAAAGTGTCTTTCAGTATCTTTGTAGTGTTGGTTTGGTGGCCATAAATTTCTTCAGTTGTTCTGTCATGAAAGTATCTTATTTTGCCATCAATTTTTAAAGTCAGTTTAGCAGGATACATCAATCTGGGTTGAAAGTTGTTTTCTTTCAGGATTTGAAATATTTCACTCCAAGCTCTCGTTGACTTGAAGGTTTGTGTTGAGAAGTCTACCGTGATTCCGATAGGCTTTCCTTCATAGGTGATCTGTTTCTTTTCTCGGACAGCTTTTAGTATTCTGTTCTTGTGCTGAATTTCTGATACCCTAATTATTATATGTCTGGGTGAAGATTTATTTTGGTTATGGTTAATTGGGGTTCTGTATGGTTGACTTACCTGTGTATCAGGTTCCCTTCCCATTTTTGGAAAATTTTCTGCTATTGACCCCTGCTTTTTCATTGACACCTATTAGTCTTATATTGTTTCTCTTTGCATCACCTTGCAGCTGTTGAATTGTTGTTTTCTGGTTCCTTGTTATTTTTAAGAGGTATTTTCTTTCCTGATTGTAAGCTTCTATGCTGTCTTCAAGATCTGAGAGTCTATTTTCAGCTTCATTCAAGTAGTTTTACTAACTTTCAAAGGAATTTTTAATTTCCTGAATATCCCTTGGAATCTGTTTCATGCATTCTATTTGTGTCTTATTTTCTTTATTCAAAGTTTCCCTCATTTTCTTATGTTCTTCTATTTTTTTATCTTGATCTTCTTTAGATATACACATTTCCTTCATAATGATTGTCATTTAATTTTTTAGCTGAGAGATTATTTCTAATCTGATTTCCTCTATAGCTTCAAGGATTTGTTTCTTTACTTCAGTTGCTCTCATTTCAGAGAGTTCAGTTGTATGATTTCCAGCATCTTCCATTTCAGTGTCACTTGGGTTTGTACTTGATGGCCTGGAGGACTGAGACTGCATCTTGCTCTTTTGTTTTGTCATTTTCCTCTGGGACCTATGTGGCTGGCCAGGGAGCCTCCTGATGGATTGCAGTGGAGTGTTGTGCTGGGTAGAGCTTCAATCCTCCATTATCCCTGTAGCTAGCCAGGGTGCATCCCTGAACTATAGTACTGAATCTTGTGCTCTGTGCTGTGTGATGCTGATCATGTGTTCCCCTGGTATACTCTGTTGGGTTGCTCTGGAATGCTGGGCTAGGCAGAGCTTGTTTCCTCCCTGAAGCTAGCAGGGAAACACCCTCAGAGCATTTCACCAGGGCCTAGAACCTGATTGAGTAGAGTTCAGAACCTCTGCAACCAAGGTGTCTAGCAGAGATGCACCTCCAGGGTGTGGCACTAGGCCCTTGTGCTTGGCTAGGTGGAGTTCAGAGCCTCCAGGACCCAGATAGCTAGCAGGGATGTACTGTCAGTGTGTCACCAGGGTTCAGAACCTACATGACCCAGGCAGCTTGGAGGGATGCACACCTGGAGTGTGGCACTGGGGCCTTATGCCTTGCTGAGAGGATTTCACAACCTCTGTGACTCAGGCAGCTAGGCAGAGCATACCCCCAGAGCATGGCACTGCCAGGACCTTGTATCTGGCTGTGAGGAGTTCAGAGCCTCTGGAATGCAGAGCTAGCCACAGTGCATCCATGGCATATGGTGCCAGGGCCTCGCTCCTGGCTGGGCAGAGTTCGGAACCTCCAGGACCTGCTGCATGGCTAGCTGGGCCACACCCCTGAGCTATGTAGCTGGGGCCTTGTGCTCTGATGTGCGGAGCTCAAATTCTCCAAGACCCATTAACTATGCTAGTAGCTCCCTGATGAGCAGCTCTGGGGCTCTGGGCTGGGCTGGGTTTGGTACCTCTGTGACCTGTGAGGCTGGCTTGGCATTCCACTGATGGATTGCACTGGGACAAGGGGCTGGGCAGTGCTTGAATCCTCTGTGCAGCTAGCAAAGATGGATTTCCAGAGTGTGGTGCCGGGGCCTTATGCCTGATTGAGTGGAGTTCAGAATCTCCAGTACTCAGGTGGCTGGGGAGTGCACCCTGGAGTGTGGAACCAGCAGGACTTTGTGTCTGACCATGAGGAGTTTAGAGCCTCTAGAGTGCGAGATCAGCCAGAGTACACCCCTGGCATATTGTGCTTGGGGACCTTAATGACAAAATTCTTGAATGCTCTCTAAAACTGAAAGAATATGGAACACTTCAAAATTTATCTTACAAATTCGAAAACACTCTTATATGATAGCCAGATAGGGACACTCCAAGAAAGAAAACTTACAGGCTTAATAAATATCAATCTAAAAATTCTTAAAAATATAGCAGCAATTCAAATAGCTCCACTCCATATTCTAATGTAATTTATTCTTTTGATTCAAGGATTATTAAATATACACAAATTAGTAAATGTAATATACCGCATTAAGGGAATAAAGGACAAAAAGCACGTGATGCCATCAAAAGATGTTAAAAAAAAAAAAA
>RJWM01028227.1:0-25885 GCA_004363535.1 Dasyprocta punctata | reverse complement strand
ATGATGTATCCCAGTTAGTGAGGCAGGTTTCGTTTGCTTGTAGTCCTACCTACTCAGGAGGCTGAGGTGAGAGGGTCCCTTGAATAAAGAAACATGAGACCAGTCAGGGAAACACAAGACCTCATCTTAAATTTTCTTCCCAGTTTTTGTACCAACCTTCCTAATTATTATCTTCCACCTTTCTTCTAAGAAATATCAAGCTTGTAAAGATTTCTGACATTAATCTCTATGAAGTTTCTTCTGGGTGGGATCTAGCAGTGCCCGCTCCTCCTGAGTGAAGTTCACAAACACATCCTCCAAGGTCACAGAGTGCTTTTTCAGTTTCCAAGGTGTTCTGGAGACCTCTCCATAGTTCCCAGTGGTCAGTGAAGGTCACAACTGCACTGCTAAGAGGTACCCAAAGTTCTTACAGTAGAGGGAGACATGTTAGCGAAATAATTTGATCAGATGGTGACCTCCATGCCCTTGATGAGCAGTACTCCACAATCTTGTTTATTCTTAAAAAGCAACAGTTGTTTTCCCTGTGGGGAAAGGCTTATAGGGTAGCATCCTAAGAAATTTATCTATGACTGAAAGAAGAAAGGAGGGAGAATGAGGGAGGCAGAGATAGCCAACAACAATTGATCTCTTCCTAGTATGCATATTTTTTAGACACAAAGGGACTTGGGCTTTTGGTGTATGTGATAATTCAGTTTAATTGTGTCAACTTGATTGGCTTGGGAATGGCCCAAGGAATTGACGCAGCACACCTTTAGGGTATCTGGGTGGATCATGAAGGTGTGACCTTGGGTACTATATCTGGTCCCTTGTACTGTCCTCTCTGACACTGTTCTGCTCTACTTCCTGGTTTCCACAAACTAAGTAGCTTTGCTCCTCTACACCCTCCCACCTGCCGTGGCATCAGTCAACTGTGTACTAAGTGCCTTGAATCATGAGCTAAATTAAACCTCTTCTCTATGTTATGAGTGTTGGATATTGTGTCCCAGCAATAAGAAAGCTAACTACTACAGATGTTAGCCTTTTTTAAAGCATTGTCATTAGAAACAAAGACTGGTTTAGAGATCCTTTCATACTAACTCTTTAGGATTTTCTAGATTGGTGAAAGTGGCCAGTTTTACATGAAGAGATTTTGTTCAGAGGAAAATGGGATGGTGACATCCAGCTTTAGAAAGAGTAAGGGACAATGTGAATCTATCTTTGCCAGGAAACCTCAGAGATATTTCTTTGACTTGCAAGAGAGCAGAGTTCATGAATCATAGCTGGGATTATCTCCATAATGGGAAACATGCACATTGGTACAAAAAAGCGTTCCACCTTCCTTGCAGTGAAGAGTAGTAATTAAGCTGTTACCATCTGGAAAAGAAAGTACAGAAAGGAGAGAACATCATGAATGGCATTGTAGCACTTCCATAAAGTGCTCTCTGCCATGATGTCTTCCTTGCTACAGGCCCAAAGCCGTGGTACAAACAACTGTGGATTTAAACCTCTGAAACCATGAGCCATAACAAACCTTTCCTCCTTTTGTTTATTTCAAGTAATCTGTCACATCAACACAAACTAGTACATACAAAGAGGGAAAGTTTATTGGGGCTCACATGGTCAGTTGGCCCTGTCGATTTGGGCATGTGAGATGGTACAACATGTGGTAGAGGAGGCCTGCTGCTCACTTCATAGCAACTGGGAAGTAAGAGAAAGAAGAGTAGCGAAGATCCCAGCAACTCCCTGGGAGACATTCACTGCAGCATCCCATCAGACCTGAGCAGCTAACCCCCAGCGAGCAGTCATCTCAGGACTTCTTATAGATCCTGCAGCTTTGCAGTGGGCTGTGCCCTAGTAAGTTACCTGGCTCCTCCATAAAAGCCAATGGATGAGATAAAGGCTAGGCCCATTCTCTCTCTGGCAATCTCGCACCCATATTTTACTCATCTATAAAAATGGGGGTAGAATATATAACTCATAGAACTGGGGGCAGGGTCTGGCACAGAGGTGAGAGTCAATAATATTTGAGAACTCCGAATTGGTCATTGGAAAGGTAATGTTACTCTGGGTATCCAGTGCCCCCTCCCCGCAATCTATGTGGCACCCTTTGCTGAAATTTGCAAGTCTGAATTCTGAGTATTTAGGGGAATAAAAGCAAACTGAATTCCTGCTACAGTGCCATTCATGATGTTCTCTCCTTTCTGTACTTTCTTTTCCAGATGGTAACAAAAAAAAACTCCAGATGGGGTGCAAGTGCTGTAAAATGATACAAAGGTAAAGTTGAACACAGACTTCATCCAAATTGAGGAATCTGTGATTATTAAGTCATTTTTAAAGACCATGCATATAACAGTGGTTTTAAAGTGATAAGAATTTTATCAAAACATATACATGTATGAAAATACCATGCTGAAATCCAATATTTTATGAAATTAACAGACACCAACAATATATTAAAATAATAATAACAATAATATTAAAGGCCATACATGCCTTCAGTGCATTTATCTGACGTGGGTCTCAATCAGCATTGCTGTTCATTAAGCACTTGGCATGATTTTAATGTCAGAGGAGGTGTGACCTAGATTTTTTAACTTCTGCTTGCTGTGTAGAGAATGGGGAGAATGCTGTCATTCTCTGAGATGATTTGGTCTGGATCACATATCCATTTCTCCAAAGAGCTTCAGTGAGAAGAGCTTGGTTTTCAGAGGATGCCTCAAATGGAATCAGTGAAAATAACCCCCCTGTCACATCTGTGCTGTTCTGGCTGTATTACATTTCAGAAAAACAAGATGAATCATAAATCAAGGGAAGTAAGTTAACTGCTGATCTTGCTTCCTTAACAAGCACTCCAAAATAAGCACATTTGTTTTGCTCTACCATAGTCATATGTTTGGCTTTGCTCAGAAAATATTTATAATGCCAGGCATGCTGATGCATACCTGTAATACCAGCACTGGAGAGGCGAAAGCAGGAAGATTGCCATAAATTTGAGACCAGTCTGGGCTACACAGTAAGTTCAAGGCCAGCCTATAATACATAGTGAGACCTTGTCTCAAAACAAAACAAAAAATAGAAATTATTTATTAAAATTATAATCGGTCCTCTATAACTATGCGTTCCAAATTCATTGAAACAACCACAGACAGATCAAAAATATTCTGAAAAAAAATTTTTATCTGTACTGAACACATGTAGATTTCTTTTTATTCCTTCCTAAGCAATACGGTGTTATGTTTTGATATAGCATTCACGTTGTATTAAGTGATGTGGAGAAAATTAAAGCACAAGGGAAAATGTCCATATGTTATATGTACATGCTGCTCTATTTTCTGCAGACAACTTGAACATGCACAGATTTTGGTGTCTGAAAGGCCCTAGAGGCAGTTCTCCACAAATACAGAAGGACAGTTTTTTTTCTTTATGCTACTACAGATTTCACATTTACCATTTTAATGACTGTATGATATTCCATTGCAGAGATGTATCATTGATGTTTAACCCCTTTTTACCCTCTTAGAGACATTTGTTTCCCATATTTTTCATTTTAAAATTTTATAAACCATCTTGAACTTTTCCTTTCCCCTCCTTTTGAATCTCTTCTTAAACTCTCTTTCCAGTAGCAGGACATTTTTTACACCAAAAATATCTCTTTGATTAGACACACAGTGGTTTAAAGGAGTAATTCCCAAGCTTGTGCACGTTTGCCCCTCCATCCTGATGCCAAACTGACTGATTTCCTCTTCTCTCACCCCCAGCTACCTCTTTGATGCAGCTCAAGCACCATCCCCTGACTATGTCAGTGAAGTCAGCAGCACCAAGTTGGATGAAGACCACACTGATAACTTAAAAGGCAGTCGGAGTAGCGAGGCTTTGGTGCATAAGAGTGCCCCCTGGAGTGAGGGCTTGAGGAGGACGGAGAGCAGAGGCAGGGAAGCTGGCCCACAGGCCCCCTGCGGGGCTCCTCCAGGATCGCTGCCTCACGGGCACCCTGGAGAGGGGCTCTGCGCCAAGCCTGGAGGCACTGCCAATGGCATCGGTCCCAGTGCCTCCCCGCTGCCGTCCAGGAATTCCCGGCCTTACCCAGGGCACACGGGCTCTTGGGCCAGCACTGCAGACAGTTTTCACCCGACTCAACCCTTCCTTGAAGGCAGGGACACCAGGAGCCAGGACTGTGTGCCACCCGCCTTGGGAGAGGCTCCAGCCGTGGGCAAAGAGGGCTGCGGGGCTCCCGCTGAGGCGGAGAGCCCAGTCTCGGAAGGACAAGCACAAGTCCTCCAGCTGCCAGACCCGGATTACCCTCAGCTGTGGGACCCGGCTACGGACCGTGAGGAGCAGGAAACAAAGGACTGTCTTTTTGAGACTCATGCAGAAGATGAGCCCCTGGCAGAAATTCACCCCGGGGTGGGCGAGTATGAACTGAATATTCCCTTCCCCGTGAAAAGGAGCTGGGACTCATTGAATGAGGCTGTGGCAACTGAGGTTTTAAGTATCTACTTGAGCGAGAAGGGTCCTGCTCAGGCCATGCCTGTAGCTAATTCCAGAAGCAAGCAGACGCATGCCCAGGGCTCTGAGGGAGACAGCGAGGAGGAGGTGGGGGACGAGGACAAGGCGGTGGCGGAAGCCCTTGCAGCATTAGAAGCGGCTACTGCGGGAGAAGATGTGGAGGAGGCGGATTAGAAGGCAGAATTAGTGTGGGCAGGTGAGCCAGTGCCATGCTGAGCAGGGGGAGATGCCTTTGCTCCTTGGGACACCGAACTGATCACTTGCGAGGGGTGGTTTCCCGTCAGCACCTGCTCCGGTGGTCGGTGCCTGAGCTGTGCTGCTTGTTAAATACTTGTAGCTTCACTATGTGAACGGGCCCTCGCTCAGGACACCAGGGTAAACACCAGAGTGAGCTGCTGTGCTCACTCAGAAATTGAGCACCCGGCTTGCCAACGGTTACAGCCCCCGAGAACATCTGGTGCAGATGGGAGAACGCTGTGAACTCTCCGCTCCTAGTCCCAAGGGCACACAATCGCTGAGCACCCTGTTCAACTGTAAATTCTTTGCCTTGCTTATGAGAGCCAAATGTTGTCCCCAGCCTGGAAAAGGTAACTACCCCTTCAAAGTGCCTACCATGTTCAGGGACAGACACCCAGGGAATTAATCACTAACCACTTGCTAGACACAAGTTTGCTCCAGCAGCTTTCAGGAGGAGCGGAAGTGACCAGTAAACAAATGGTTAGTCTTTTGTGTGACAGTAAAACACCTTGACCTTAGTGTTTCTGTTTTTTTTTTCTTTTTTTTTACATTGTGACTTTTTAAAAATCTCCTTTGAGATTGGGGAGGCCCAGCAAAAATAGTTCTTAAAACTTCTTGTGTCACATTTGGGCTTTAAATTCATGAAATTTTGCAACAGCAAAGCTGTCTATGGAGGGTTTTAAGCCATTAAAAGTCTGATCCTAATGAAAATATAACAACTTGTCTCTCTGTATGGACTTAGAGGGGGTTCTGACACAGCTCCTTGTAGGACTGAGAAGAGTTAAGATGGTCAAAATTGTGGAGAAAAAATATAAACGTGAAAGGTATTTTATTTTGCTGCTTTGCAACATAGGCTCTGAAATTTAACTGACTTTGGGCAAATAATCCATCTTTTCTCATTGCCTATTAAGTGAAAACCTAATATGTACTGTAAAGATTTGCACCCTTGTCTGACACACAGTAGGTACTCAGAAATGATGTCTTATTAATTAAATTCTTAAAAAGTTTTTTTTCCATCCTCACAACTGAAAACTCTAGTACTGTGAAGTATGTATAGTGTTATCACTTCCTTTTAGTAATTATTCAACATAAAGCATGATTTTTAAGCCTTCTAGCACTTGAAGGATGGTACTATCATAGATACTTAATAAAGCAGTCACACCCTGAAGTTTCTTGATAGTGCAACGACAAACCATCTCTATGTGCCTGGTTTCTCAGAGCCCTTAAAATACAAACTATTGGCCTTATTTGCGTTATATATGTGTTTGACATTTTTAGTACACCAAATGCTTATTACTTCAGATTGTGCATTACTTCACACAGTTTGGGTTATGTTCAGCTGCATGAGATAAATGGAACTATTCACCTGTAGGAGGAGCGATCCAGGCTAGAAGACCAGTGCATGTACCCATGACCTCCATGTTCCTTCTGTCATGGTAGCTTCCTGTTACTTCCTTGTGGCTCAGTTTGACCCTTGCCTGCGGTTTCCTCATTTGAAAACAAGGCTGCAGTTCCAGATATTACATTGGCTTTTCATATGGGAAAAAGACAAAGGGTCAAAAATCCTTCTCTGTTAAGGACTTACCAGATGTATAATTCACCCCTTCTACCTCCACTTCACTAGTCAAAGTCTAGACATTTGGCCACATTAACACAAAAGGAGTTAGGAAAAGCTCTCCTGTTTGACTTTCCCGAATATATTCTGGATGTAGTTACTGAGAACAGATTGGTTGTTTAGTTGGGTTTTTGAGTTTGTCAGTTCATAATCTCTACCACCCCAGACTCTCAAAGCCCGAAGAGCAGGAATAGAGCTGGTTTAGAAGAGGTTCAGAGGTTGTATTCATATTGAGTATAACACAAAGGTAGCTTAAGACCTTGATCCTGGGGAAGAAGGACTGGACAGCTGCTGCCATCCCAGCTGCCTTCTGGTATCTCCAAAACGGATGACAGAAGAATATTCAGTGAGGTATTGGTGCAAATAAAATATTCCCTTTCCAGAAGCCCCCTTCTGCACAGCACACACATACCATTTCACATGTGACAGCTACTGCAATGTTCATAACCGACAGCTCTCTCAAGGTGCAAACATTCTGTTTTGCAGGTAACTGCTTCAAAACAGCCAGCCGGAATTTTTTCAATCCTTTTTTAACATATCTAACCTCTTGCATCTTTATCCCAATATTCAAGCTTCACCAAACGACCTCAGAGGAAAAGTCAGAATGTTTAGTTGTAAAGAAATTCCAGATTGCAGCTTTATCTTGCAAGTAGTCTAGTGGCTGAGCATCCTGCTCTGTGCGGGGTCTTCTTTTGTAGCCTGGTGCCTCCTCTTATCAGAAAAGTGATACTGAAGATAAAGGAAGCTTTTCAGACCTCCTGAACAATTTAAAGACACAGATGCATTCTGATTATGAAGCACTAACTATTATTAGGCACAGACTTCACAATTCTTCACTATTCTTAGGCCGTTACCTTGCATGTTGAATCTTGATTTTGATTTAAGATTATTTTCTGTCTATATTATAAATAAAAGTATGGTTTTAAAATACATAATTTTTTTACTAGGGGAAATTATCAAATGAATATGAAATAAATATGAAATGGTTGCCAAAGCAGATAGTAGCAAATTCTTGTAACACACAAATCACATCCATAAAAGTGTGAAGAGAATTTTAGATTTCTAACCCAATACATACCCATTTTTCCATGTCCCTAAAGTGTTGGCCATTTGTTAGTTCCCTTTCTGCCCCACTCTGCCTGTCTGCCTTTTTTGTTCTCTTCCTACCTCTCCCATCAGTACTTCCAAACCAAGACCCTGGGAAGAAGGAATGAGATTCCAAAGCAAGTATGTGAGCAGAGATGTGCTGTCCCCCAACATTCGGTCATCTGTGCACAGCCACTGGCAGATGGGATGAACTCACTCCTGTAACCCACACCTGCCTGCAGTCTTGAATTTGGACTTAGCATCTCACCAAAGGGGCTTCCGTTTGCACTACCAGTCTTCGTGATGGAAATGAAGGAATCCTTGTTTTCCGGTTTTGTTTTGGTTTCTTTCTCTAGATCAGGTATCATTCAAAATCTTTGATTTTGGAGATGTCAATTAAACACAGACAAGCTGACATTTGTTTCTCATGGATGTGTTCCCTGATAATTTATGAAAAAATTAGTAGCAAAATGTGCAAGTTTCTCCCATGCAGCAGGCCCCAGCAGACACACCCAGCAATCTGCGAGCCAAGGAAGAGCCTCAGCCACCAGATGAAGCCAGGTTGCTGCCTGCAGCTGGTTCTTAACTGCACAGGAAAGCAAGTGCCTGGGAGTCAGCTATTGGCAATTTGCTTTTTCAATTAAAGCAACTGCTAATTTGTGCCTTTCTTCCAACTCCAAGGTCACACATGGCACACAGTGAGAACTTTGTAGGTTATTGTTCTTTGTTAAGTGAAAGAATAAGAACTCTCCCCACTCTTGTCTGAGGAGAGGTTTCCAAATGTTGCTTTCGGGGTGGTGACAAGATGTCATGCAGGTACACAGGCTGGCTGGTGGAACACAAAGTTGAATGGAAAAGATAAAGCTTATCTGGGCTTGTCACCCTCACACTATGCCGCTCCACTGGAAGAGCAAGACATTATGGTGGTACCTGGGAAGGAGGATGCACAGAATTTGGGCAGTTAGTGATGGTTTCATTACCATAATGAGTGTGTGTTCCCTGAGGATGAAAATTCCAAATTAAGTCAAGAATCTTACAGCCAATGTTGGGACCAAGCAGTTGGGAGCTTGGTTGACCCATTTTCTAATCCTCTTGAACTCAGTCTTTAAAATCCTGAGGAAGAAAAAAACAAAGGAAGTGTGTTTGTGTAGAGAGATTCAGGTCTCACTTTTCTCTTAGTATTTTAACTCCTAGTGATGGGAAAAGTGCGCCTGGAGCTGACTCTCCTGGATCGCCAACATGGTGACTTCCAGGTCTTCAGAGTCTCTGACCATGCAGCACATACCAGGGACATACTTCTGCCTCTTTAGTCCTAACAAATATGCAATCTGGCTGTGTCTCTTGCTCTTGACAGTGGGTTTAGGTTTCTCAAATTTTCTAAACCTCAGTTTCCTCATCCGTAAAAGGTGAATCCTACCTATTTTCCAGCATTGACAGGAGTGCTTACTATTTCTGGACCTCACAGATTCAGTTTGTCTGGGAGTGGAGCTGGGCTGCAGAGCTGATGTGATTCCTCAACACCATTAGAAGCACCAAGGGACAGCAGCACCTAGTTGATTTTGCAGTGATTATCAGAAAAGAAAAACAAAAAAAACATTGCACACTCCTGATATAGTCATGTTTGCAAATAAATGTCCTGTCTTGTACTAGTAAAAAATAAACATTATAGAACAACACCTGGAGGAGTCAGTAATTAAATATTGGAGATTTAATATTTTCTTCCCACACCCCTGGGGCATGTGAAACCTGCTTTGAAAACCATTGATGTAGAATTCAAACAAATTTTCATATATAAAATCACTTTGTAAATAAAGTGGGGCTAATATTTTTAACAATACAATGTGCACACATGTAAGAGATGTGCACTTAGAGAATACAGTGTACTTGGAAATACCCAGAGGCCTCTCGCCTGTGGCGATGCATGCTCACATGTATTGCCGTTGACCCCGGTTTTTAGGAGACTTCTGTATTTACTGCTTTTAGGCATTTTAGAGTAATTATTATAAAACTAGGGTAAAGTATGACCTAGAGACACAAAGGTAGGCAAAGAATTTTATTCCTCTCCCTTACCAAATTGCATAATCCAAAGTAAAATGGGTGAGAGTATTGAGAGACAGGCTGGTTAAAATATTTGTTTAATAGAAATCTTGCTACTTTGACAGCAAAACAATACAATGAATGTCTGTTGACATGAATCACCAATTTAAATTAAAAAATCTCAAGGCTGGGGATGTGGCTCAGTGGTAAAGGATTTGGTTAGCATGTGTGAGGCCCTGAATTTGATCACCAGTGGAGAAAAACGTCCCAGAAAAACAAATTTCATGTCCAGGTCCTATAATTCATCCTTTTCCTATGCTCCAAAATATTCCAAAAACAATGAAGATACATGCATTTAAACCTCAAGCCTTACATAAGGAGGGAAGATTTTTCACACCAAAGAAAGTTTATGGTCTCTGCTCATCTGAGATGTCGATGCTTGAAACAAAAGGTTACAACCAATTTATGAAACCATAAGATTCAGTCTGTAAGATTTTCATGACATCGATCATCAGCCAGGGGACAAACCAGTGAAGACTGCTATAATGTTTAAATTAAACTTTATTGGAAAAAACACTGATAACAAAGGAGAAATATCCACAGAGAGATTATTTCAAAATAATTTACTAAGTCATGCTTGATATAGAAGTCTTATTTAATGATAATGTCTGAGAACCACCAAACTCTGGGGTTTTTATATCTTTATAGGTGAAAATATAGCTTAATTTATTTAAAAAAAATTTTTAACACCATTTGTTAAGTGTTCAGTGCCGCCAGCTCCTCTTCTAATCCTGGTCACATATTGCCTCCTTTAAATCTACCATGGCTATGATTGCCACAACCCCCACACAGCTGGAGAAATGGAGATCAAAAAGCTAAATACCTTGTCCACAGTCATAAAGCCAGTTAGTGACACAGTCCCAACTGGGCCTAAATTGAACAAAACCTGGTGCTTTTGAGGACTGTTATTACCCCTCCATATCTGTGAGCTGTCACCTTCAGAATTCACCAGCATTCAACCAGCTTCAATCCAATGAAAAACAATGCATCTGTACCTAATATAGATGAATAGAAATGTTTGTTCCTTGCTATTATTTACTCAACAGTACATTATATATAGCATTTACATTGTGTTAGGTATAATAACCATGTGTGATTTAAAGTATGCTGGAGGCTGTATGTTGGTCACATGCAAATACAATGCTGTTTTATATCAGGGACTTGAGCATCCCAGGAGTTTGGTATCTGAGGGGATCCTGGAACCAATCTCCCACTGAGAGAATGCTGAAGTACTATTTACATGATACAACCACACTATGGAAATACCCTTGTTACCACTGGGCATAAATGAGGGCTGATTGCAAATGTGAGCTTTCCTCAGAGACTTGAAATTTCTCAGAAAAAACAGCCTTTTAAATTCTCCATTATTTCTAGGAATGTGCAACCATCAATAAAGTGAATCTGCAGCTCTGGAAGACAAGAGAACTTCAGAGCAAAGCGATAGGAATCAGGACAACTCACTCTTGCAAATGTAAAATTAGTATGTATTGTCAATAGGGAATGGTTGCTTTTTCGTTGTTTTTGTTTTTTCTGATTCTAAGGAAGAGTTTAATAAAGAATAGAAAGTCTGGTTGAGGCCTCACCTATAAAATCTCTGAGATAATTCACTGGCAATGCATTTTTCCATTGGTCATAGGACCATGAATTTCCTTATCCTACAGGGCAAAAGGAAGACCCCCTGGGCCATCCGTACTCACCCGTGACTATCCCATGTATCTTGAGGTTCATTTATTTACTATCTTGTGCAGAGCAGAGGAGACATCTGTACCTCCCTCTGGGCTGTTATGAAGCTAACAATAAATATTACATATGAGGGTATCACCTAGCCAAGGTTTCTGAACCACTTCTGTAAGTAACTTTAAGTAAATCTTGATTGGTATTCATTAAAACCTCTGAACTACTTCTAAAAACAATAACATCTGAACTAGATAAGTACGTTTCTGTCGACAACATTATCATCCTAAGTGAAAAAGTGCAATTTGGGGATACTTATATTTTAGTGCAGCATTTATTATTGTTTTCATCACTTCACTGCAGAGCACACAGGAATTTATGCTAAAAATTTTAAGTCATACTGCATTTGGAGTGGATCCCTGAAAATCCCTGATTAAAACTGATCTATTTCTTTTTTTCTCATTTTATTTATTTACTTTTTGAAATCCATTTTATTTAAGAAGAAAACAAAAGAATGAAGCAACATTTCAAAGCATGTCAATCAGGGGACAACAATACATTGCATATTATCATCCCTAAATCATTCACCCAAAGCACAAGATATCTGCATTCAATTGTCCAAACAATACCAGCACAAATCTTTCTCTTCAGTGAACTCAGATAAGTCAGTAGTATAACTATCTTAACTAGTATTTTTACATATATTTCATATACATACACGTACACATATGTCATTTCATTCAGCTCTTGACCCATGGAGTATTGTTTTCCATCCTTTGACTTTCAGTCTATGGATTTCTTTCTGAATTAAGTGTGTTTCTTGTATGCAGCATATTGTTGGATCTTGCTTCTTGATCCATTCTGCCACTCTGTGTCTTTTGATAGGTGAATTGAGACCACTAACATTGATGATTATAACTGATATACATTGACTTATCCTTGTCATATTATTTTCCTGTTGTTGGCTCCCCACTTTTCCCCCCTCCCTCTAGTTGTTTGCCTTCCCCAGCGGATTCCTTCTGTTGGGGTTCATGGAGCTATAGTCTTTATTATCTCTTTCCAGAATACCCTTAAAAACATTTTGGAGTGCTAGTTTAGTGGTTATAAATTTCCTCATATGTTCTTTGTCATGGAAATATCTTATTTCTCCATCAATTTTCAAAGATAGTTTTGTGGGGTACATCAATCTGGGTTGAAAGTTGTTTTCCTTTAGAACTTGGAGTACTTCACTCCAAGCTTTCCTTGACTTGAGTTTGTGTTGAGAGGTCAGCTGTAATTCTGATGGGCTTTCTTTGTCGTTGATTTGTTTCTTTTCTCTAACAGCTTTTAGGATTCTATTCTTGTGTTGACTTTCTGGAATCTTAATTATGATATGCCCGACTGTAGATATTTTTTGATTATTGCTGATTGGAATTCTATATGCCTCGTTTATCTGAATGCCAAATTATTTTTCTCCACCAGGAAAGTTTTCTGTCATGATGTCTGTGAACATTTTTTAATGTCATTTGGGGTATCACATGCTTTTTCATTGACTCCAATCACTGTTTATTCTTCTTTGTCTCATCTAACAGCTACTGGATTGATTTCTCATGGTTCCTTGCTATTTTTGAGAAGTCTTTCTTTTCCTGGTCACTAGCTGCAAGCCTGTCTTCAATATCTGAGATCTTGTCCTCACATTATCATAATCTGCTTCGAATACTTTCAATGGAATTGTTATTCTCCTGGATGTGTGCTTGAATCTGCTTTATGGATTCCATTTCTTCCCTATGCTGAGTTTCCATAATTTTCTTAAGCTTGTCTATTTTTTGTGTGTCTGCTTTAATGTTACTAAGCATAGTGTGTATTTTGTTATCTCTGTAGTTATCTGAGAGATTATTTCTTATTTCATTTTTTCCAGGGCCACATTCAATTGCTTTGTTGTTAACACTTCAGAGAGGCCTGTTGGGGGCTTTCGAATTGTCCCACCTCATTCCCCTCTGGATTTGCCTTTGGTAAACAGAATGTCTGGAGCAGACATTTTGCTTAAGTGTCTTCTCATTTTCATTTCTCTCTCTTTTTAGTTTAATTCCTGGGATGGTGCTGTTAAGTTTCCTATGGTGGGCTGCTTTATTGCTAGTATTTAGGACACTTAAGTGATGACTACTTCTCTGAAGTATCTTCCAGGTGTAGCAGTTTTTTGGGTTTTGTGTCTGTTGGAAGATCTTGTCATTTCAGTTTGTTGGAGATGAGAAGTTGTTGCTTGTTTGGCCTAATCCCTGGTTCTTTGGCACTGTGCCACAGTATTTTCTGTGACCCTTAGTCAAACTCAGTCATGAAATACCAGATTGCAAATGAACTGTATGCTCACCCTGGCCATGTCCAGCTAAGGTCAGGGCAGCAAGGCACCCAGCAGCAGTCTAGGAGGAAAGAGAGACGCTTCCCACAAGGGATAGTGTTGGCCAGTGGAGTCTCAGAAGTTTTCTGGATACCCTACCTCTCCATCCTCAGATCTTCCTTCTACCCTTGGCCTGTGCCTCTTCAGAATGTGGGCTCTCCACTCTGTGGCTCAACTATGATGACTTCCAATGCTAACTGGCTATGTTCAGAGCAAAGGACTCACTGTCGCAGCTAGATCTCTAGTCAAAGCTCATGTTCAGGGCCACTCACTGTCCACTTTGACCAACTGTAAAGGGACAAATGCACAGATCTACCAAGTACTATGGCTAAAACCCAAGCTAAAATTTTATTTCCAACATGTCTTAGTTACCTTTGTTGCTGAAACAAAATACCCAGCCCCAAAAATTAAGTAAGGAAAGGTTTATTTAGCTTACAGTTTGTGGAGGTTTCAGTCCATAATTAGCTGACTCCAAGGCAGAGTGGCAATGGCACAGGGACAACAGTTCTGGCAGTGGAAAACAGCAAAAGCAGCAAGAGCAAAAAAGGGGTAGAGCAATCCTCTTTTCCTTCTTTATATTGTAAGCAGGCTACCACCCTCTAAGGTGGGTGTAGCACTCACACAATCTCCCTACCCTCCTCTTGCACAGAATGAGGATGTTTACAAAGTGAATATACTGGCCCCCTGGGTTGCTTAGTTAAAATTCTAAACTTCTTGAGACACCAGCCCCTTCCTGTTAGTCTGCATCATTCATGGGCCACAAGGAAGAGAACAAGAAGCCAGCCACTTCCTGTGAGTCAGCGCCATGCATGGGCCACAGAGAGGATAACCAGATGCCAACCCCTTCCTGTTAGTCTGTGCCACTCATGATCTGCAGAGAGGAGAACAAGAAGCCAGCCACTTCCTGTGAGTCGGCACCATGCACAGGCCATGGGAAGGACAACCAAGCACCAGCCCCTTCCTGTTAGTCTGTGCCATTTGCAAGCCACAGGGAGGAGAACAAGAAGCCAGTCACTTCCTGTGAGTTGGTGCCATGTGCGGGCTGCAGGGAGAACAACCAGATGCCAGCCCCTCCCAGTGCACAGGCTGGGAAACAAGAGCCAAAATTCCCCTGCCTACCCCCCACCAAGCAACTGGCTGATATGAAGAAACACAAGCTGAGATGATAGCTATTGAAGTAAAATGCAATTTAATGCTTGCAGTGTTTAGTGTTTCATTGATTTTGTACGCCTAAAACCAGTAATCTAATCATCTATTTAGAGGATAATGATAGGTGGTATAGCATTTATGGGGGATCTCCTTCTGAAGGTGGTAGCCATTGTTCACTCCTTATTGTCTTGTTTTAAAGTCTTGTATCATTTTCATTGTCTGGTTTTATTGTTTTGTCTTGTTTGATTTTATTATATCTGATAGCTTGGACAGCTCTTTCAAAGATATCAAGATATATTATGGTAGCTATCTTTTATTTACTATAATCTTGTTTTGAAGTCCAGTACTGTGTTCATTGTTTTGTTTTTATTGGTTCCATTCTGTTTTGTTTGATGTTCCTGTGTCTGATGGAATGGGCAGCTATTTTGAAGACAACAAGAGGCATTATGATAGCCATTGTTGATTCCCTATTATCTTGTTTTGAAACCCTGTATCACTTACAGTGTTTTGTTTTGATTGGCTTTATTCTGTTTTATTTTGTTTGGTTTTATTCTCTTTAAAATAAAAAATTAATAAATTCTAAACTTCTCAAAGTGATACGGTGTATCAACCATGACAATCCACCCCTTTGTCAACTTGGCAACTACACTACTTTAAACAGGTTTCCAGATAGAGATGCTTATTCTTATAATTTCACCATGTGCATATTATAACACAGGCTTAGCAATCCTTAAGAACTAGTATTAAGTCTATCAACAATATATTACTGTCTTGGTTACTTTTTCCTCATTGCTGGGATGAAACACTCAACACCCAAAAAGAAGGAAGGAAAGGTTTAGCTCACAGTTTGCGGTGGTTTCAGTCCATAATCAGTTGGCTCTAAGGCAGGGTGGCATGGCACCAGTGCAACACTTCAAGTCAGCAACCAGAACAAAAAGGGGTTGGTGGAAGAGCAAGCCCCCTTTTTCTCCCTTATATTATACATAGGCCACCCCACATCTAGGGCAGGTGTAGCACTCACAAAATCTCTGTGTCCTCCTCTTGCACAGGATGATGATATTTACAAAGTGAGGATCACTGGCTCCTTGCTGAGTGTCTTAGTTAAACTTCTAAACTTCTTAAACTGACACAATGTATCAACCATAGCAATCCACCCCTTGTCAACTTGGCAACAAGACACATTTCTTTAAACCAGTTTTCAGATACAAAGACATGCCTATTGTTACCATTTCACAACTCAAACATTATAACACAGGTTTACCAATCCTTAAGGACAAGTATTAAGTTTATCAACATTATATTACATTAGAACCATAGCATTCTTCCCTTGGCTCCCCAAAGACTTATGAACATCCCTTTATGTAAAAGGCATTTATGTAAAAGGCATTTATCTGCAAGAGTTGCCGAAGTCCTAACAGTTTTAGTGTTGTTGAAAAGTCCAAATCCCAAGTCTCCTCTGAGATTTAAGGCAAACTCTTAGCTGTAGCCCCCTGTACAAATGAAAGCAAAGTTAAACACCTCCAACATTCAGTGGCACAACATAAACATTACCATTGTAAAGGGTACAAACGGGAATACCAAGGAATGGGACCAAAGGAAGCCCAGAATCCAGCAGGACAAATATTAAGTCCTGAAGTTCCATATTCAGCATCTGAAGCAGTCTGGTTTTGAGCTCCAAAAGGCTTGAGTGACTCCACCCTCATGGCACTTGTGGTGGTTAAAGCTTGCATGGCTTCTCTCCTGGGCTAACTTTGCTCCCTCCTTGTAGATTTCCTTAGACAATCCATGCTCCTGGTTTTTCCAAACTTCTGGGTTCTCCACTGCCCCTTTGGCTTCACACTGACAGCTTCACATATTGCCCTCTGAGGGGCACACTGCCTGGCCTCCCAGGCCTTTTGAAATTGGAGTGGAAATTTTCCTAACCCTGCAACTCTTGCATTATACATATACCTAAAACCAGCAGCACATGGATGATGCCAAGATCTGCTGACAACTGAAGCAGTAGCCAGGCTTTCCTCTTCTTGGCTGTAAGAGTTGAGTGCCTGGATCACTGGGCACTCTGAATCTAATTCTGAAGAACAGATTTTCTATGCCACTGCCATTCTGGAACATAGTGTTCTGTGACTTTCTCCTTAGAGCAAATCTTTCACTTTTGAAATTTTGAGGTTGCAGAAGGTGGATACTTGCTGCTTCTTGTGATGCCCTTGGGCAATCTTTTATATTCTCCCATTTCTTCTCAGCAATCAAAATTCCCCAGCTCTTATCTTTGTAGTCTACAACTTTACTGGAGCTTCCTATCTGGCTAAACCCACACACATTTTAAAATCACCCTGCTGGACCCTTTGCTCTTGATTCTCAACATAAATCTGGCTAAAAGTCCCAACAATAGGCATTTCACTGCCTCAGCATTTGATTGTCTTGAAATTTCTTCTGCCAGATTAATTAGTCCACCACTGTTAATCATAGTCACAGGCAAAATCTCTTGTCATGGGGAAAGTGCAGATGAACTTTTTGCCAAGCCATAACCCATATCATCTGTATTCCAGCACCTAGTGTAGTCCTTCCCAAACATGGTGTTTACCAGCTGAATTTCTATCAGCCTTCTGGTCTTCCGGGCTCTGAGCAGCATCCTCACTTTGTAAACATCCTCATCCTGTGCAAGAAGGCAGGGAGATAGTGTGAGTGCTACAGCCACCCTAGAGAGTGGTATCCTGCTTACAATGTAAGGGAGGAAAAAAGGATTGATCTCTACTCTTCTTCCTCTTGCTGCTTTTGCTGTCTTTGGCAGCCTTGAACTGTTGCCCCTCTGCCATGGACCCTGCCTTAGAGCAAGTTGATTATGAACTGAAACCTCCACAGACTGTAAGTTAAATAAACCTTTCCTTCCTTAATTTTGGGAGTTGGGTATTTTGTCTCGGCAATGAGAGGAAAGTAACAAAGACAGAATTTGGTACCAGAAGTGGGGTTTTGCTGTGACTATACCTGACAGTGTAGTTCAAGAGTCTTTGGGAATGGCTTGTGGGAAGAGTTTGGAAAGGTTCAGAGATGTTGCCTGTTACAGTAATGCTGGAATGCCTTAGGCTGTCCTATATGTGGGTATTTTGTCTCAGCACGGAGAGAAAAGTAACCAAGACAGAACAAATGAAAATGGGGTTAAACACCTGACACCCAAAATTAGGGAAGGAAAGGTTTATTTAGCTTACAGTTTTTGGAGGATTTAGTCCATAATCAGCTGGCTCCAAGGCAGGGTGGCATGGCACTGGGGCAACACTTCAAGGCAGCAGCTGAGCAAAAGCAGCCAGAGCAAAAAGGGGCAAGAGCAAGCTTCTTTTTTTTTCTACCTTATATTGTACACAGGTCACCCCCTACTTCAGGGCAGGTGTAGCATTCACAAATCTCCTTGCCTTCTTTTGCACAGGATGAGGATATTTACAAAGTAAGAACCCTGGCTCCCTGCTGAGTCTCTCAGATAACTTCTGATCATCTCAAATTGACACAATGAACAAACAACTGCTTATACTCTACACCCCAGGATGTAGAGTTGCTGAGTTACTTAATTAAGCTTCTAGACTTCTCAAGTTGACACAATATATAAACCATAACACTGACCCCCTGCTCAGTCACTTCATTACACTTCTAAACTTCTCAAATTGACACAATGTATCAACCATTACACAATGTAACACTGTTGACAGGTGAGGGGGCATTAAGAGATAACTAGGTCAGAGGGGCTCACCCACATAAATGGATTAGCAACTTTCTTGAGTAGCAACTTTCTTGAGAGACTGTTGAATCACTTGAGAAAGGATTGTTTCTCTTAGTAGTAGATTGGATCTTCTGGGAGCGCATTAGTTACTTGGAGAGAAGGTTGTTATAAAAAACAAAGCCATTCCTGGTATTTTCCTACTCCACACAAGCACACTTGCCACTCTGGTTCATGTTCCTGCCATAGGATGCTCCTTGCAATGTTAATATGACACAGCACAAAGACTTCACCAGAAGTGGCTTCCCCAACTTGAACATTTTAGTCACTAAAACCATAGGCCAAAGTAAACCTCTTTTCTTTCAAAAGTACTCAGCCCCAGATATTTTGTTATAGCAACACACAAGTAACTATAACTTCCAGTGGGAGTATCTTCCTAAGATGGATGTGGAGATTATGGCAGGCACTGTGGTTTGCATGAAGTTTTCCAGTCTTTGAAATCTCTACACAGGTCATTTTGCAGAGGAAGACATTAAGGACCAGAAAGATAGGGTAGATTTCCCAGTATCACAGTAGTGAGGGGCAGAGCTGGGTTTCAAATTCAACAGCAAACATTAGGCTACTTCTCTAGATGAGATTTCTTCCAATAGTCACATCACTTCCATGAATAGATTCAGGGGACAGAGCCTCCTCTGAAATGAAATGCAGTCATTTTTACCAAAACGCACAGGAACATAGACCCCAGGTAAGAAACTGAGGCTTCTAATGAGAAAAGCAATAAAGATAACCTGACAGAGTTAGAAAATGGGCTTGAAAAGCCCAAAGTTGACATTTTATTCTCATGAAACAGTTAATGATATTACTTCATATTTAAATATAAAATGAATTTTGCAATGAATTTTTGTATAAAAAAAGCAAGGACACTTTCTGCACATACGAAAAAATAATCGCCAACAAATGGCCAAGAAGCTATCTCCCCGCAGTTCTCACTTGCGGCCAGCAGATGGGGCAAGGTTCCTCTTTGTTCAAGGGGGCTGACGTTTAGTCACCTGCTAAACCAAGGGAACAAGAACACCACCTGCTCAGCCCAGCGCTGCCGGACAAAGAGGCCTTAGGTGTCCTTTCAGGCACGTGGAGATACAATGAGGGACCCTCAGGGAGATCTGATGACAGTCCTGCAGAACGGTGCTGGGAAATGAGAAAAAGAGAGAATCCTTGGTTAAGAACCAACCTGACCCACCAAAAACAAAGGTCAGAGCATGCAAGAACTGCCAAGTGGGTCCCTAGGCATGTTGCTAAGTTGTGTGACCCCAGTCAAGCCCCCAACATTCAGTTGTGTTGTCTGGAGACCCTGTTCAGCCTTAGAATATAGCAGTTTGGCTATGTAGACAGACCTGTGAAGGCTGGCAGGAGTGGACCCCACAATGTCAGGGACAGTCCCCCCACAAGGCTAGGGACAGTCCCCCACAGAGTCACCCAAGCCACCAGCACACCAGTGTTGGCAGGGGGCGGAACCAGTACCCCAGGTCGGCACTGCCAGTGAGCATGTATCCTCTGCTACATTCCCAGTTTCTCCCCCAAGGAGCTGAGCAGATGACAGTTAGTGATTCATTACCAACCGCTCTGCATCTGTCCAAAACACTGACCACTTTCAACAAAGTAATGAGGAATTTCTAACATCCTCCCTGGTGTTTATGTTCTAAATCATGGGGCAGAAATCATGTCAGCTTTTCCAGTCACACACACACACACACACACACACACACACACACACACACACACGCTTCCAAATCAAAATTCAATGAGACATCACAAAGAGTGAAGTTTGCTATATATACATTTAAAAACATGAAATAAAAGTTGTATTTCAGACAGTGACGAATGACTCTGTTTTATGAAGGAATCACATGGCTCCACTGAAGAGGACAGGTAAAAAGAGAGCTGTACTTTACACATTAGCAGACTTTGACTGGTTACCTGAAGGCTAAAGACTCAAAGATGTGTATACCTGCACTATACTGATTGGTAAATATATTTCTCAAAGCATATATTTTCAGACTACATGTAGGCTCTGAATGTTAATAATTTTCTTGTTCCTGGGACAAAATACCAGACACGGTTTATTTTGGTTCATGGTTCCAGTCTACAGTCAGCTATCTCTAAGGCAAAAACAGGAGTGACTGAGGGCTAAGGGGCATGGCAGAGGAAAACATGCTCAGCCCATGGTGGTCAGAAAGAGGAGCGGGGAGAGGGGAGAAAGAAAGACAGAGGAGAGACAGAAACAGAGCCAGAGACAGAGAAAGGAGGCAAGGACAAGAATACATGCCCCCAATAGCCCACCTCTTCCCCTCCTAAACACAAATCAATTACAGAACTCACCACTGGATGAATCAATTGATGAGTACAGCAATCCCAAGAGCCAATCACTTTCAACACACATGAGAGTTTTGGGGGACATTTTAGATCTAAGCCATAACACTAAATTGGACACATACATAAAAGTACTGTAGGTAATAAGAGCCAGGTTTTCTTACCATAGGAGAAAAAATGAAAAGAAGGTTAAAATGAATCCCAAGGAACAAGACTAGAGTCAGAGGTATCAGTACATCTTGGGCTTTTGTTAAAGATACAGAAACACCAAAAGATGTGTGCATATGCCTAGGCTTGTGTATGTGTGTGTGTGTATACAAGGGAGAGCTAGAAGCTGAGACACCCAGTATCCATGAGCACATCTCTTATCTTTTACTTATAAACATCATTCTCTAATAAAAGGAATCAAGTTTCCCTGAATTGGTCACTGGTTCCAGGGCTATGGCAAAGAACCCGTAAAAAAGATGAACCTGGAGCATCTTGAGGTGCCAAAAAGTAATAAAGGGTAAGGAAAAGGGGAACAGGGAGAAAAGAAAGAATGAAGTCACATCAAAGGACAGAGGCAGGGACCTGAAAGGGTTCCTATCACAGTAATACCTACTGCAGGTGAAGTCCACCAGTAGATGGTATAATGGGCTGAGAAACTGTCCAATCAAAAGACATACTGATATGGAAGTCCGAACTCCTAGGACCTATGAATGTGGCCCTATTTGGAAATAGATTCTATTTTTACAAAATGTAAGTCACACTGAACTACAGTGGGCCCTAAATCAAAAGAGGAATACCCTTTAAGGACAGGAGAGGACAGAGACATACCACAGGGAGGAGGCCATGTGCAGACAGGAGGATGTCTGGAGGTGAACCAGCTGAAAAACAAGAATGCCAAGCACTTCTGGCTGCCACCGGAAGTCAGGAGGAGGCTCGGACCAGACTCCCTCGGAGACTTCAGAAGGAACCAACCCTGGAGAGAGCTGGATTCCAGACACTGGCCTTAAACTGTGAAGGAATGAACTTCTGTTTTAGGTCACCTAGTTTTGGGTATTTTGTTACTGGGAGCCCTAGGAAAACCACAGCAAGTAAATTTTCTGACTAAAGGTTTAAGTGCAAATAAGATATTTGTCTACTCTCAAAGTATGTCCTCTGAAATATTTTTTAATTACAAAGGGGAAAAATAGTAAATTTACCGAAGTGATGCTTGCCGGACATCATTATGTGATACATGTCACCATCAAGTTCCCCTGACGTGATACAATGGGAACACTGTGCCCTATGGCAGACTTTCCCTAATGCAACTTCAGTCTGTCACAAAAAAAAAAACAGGAAAGCCAAAGTTTCAGGGCATGCTACAAAAAACTGAGCCATGTACCATAAAGTGTCAAGATCATGAATCGTAAGAGCAGTGCTGGCAACAATCAAAGATCAAAGGAGACTGAGAACCCTAGGCACTCCAGTGCAATGGGGTCCTGGAATTGAAAAGAGGTGTTAAGACAAGTGGTGAGATCCTAATAAGTTGATTTTTAGTTAGCAGTATTAAACTACTGTTCTAATTTTAGTATATGTGCTGCTGAAGGGAGCACTGAACCAATGTTGATTTCTTACTTTTAATCAGTTGCTCTGTTACTTTTTACTCATTGCTGAGACAGAATACCTGACACCCAAAATTAGGGAAGGGAAGGTTTGTTTCTTAGTTCTTGGAGGTTTCAGTCCATATTCAGCTGGCTGCAAGACAGGGTGGTGTGGCAGGGCAGCCATTCATGGTGTCCACCAAACAGCCAGGCATGAACAGGCAAGAGAGGGAAAACACACCTTCTTCCTGCCCTTACACAGTATGTCGACTCCACCCCTGGGAGGGTGCAGCACTCACATCACCAATCCCAGCACTAGACAACAAACCAATCACTAACGCTAGGCTCAGCCGTGTCCATGCCATGATTACATGACACTTGGTGGGGCCACAGGACCATAAACCATAATGTGCTCTATGGTTATATAAAATGTTAGTATAAAGGGGAATAAAGGGTGTACATAATCTGTTATTTTTTCAGTTCTTCTCTCTGTCCAAAATTGTCTTCAAATTTAAAAAGTAATTATAGGGGGTAGAGATACTACAGGAGGGAAAATCCAATGAATATCTTTCAAATAATGACTTCCCAAGTTAAGACACAAGAAATCAAGCCCTGAAAATTAAGCTCCACCTGTTGCAATGGTATTTTCAGTATACAAGGAACCAATGAATGGTATTTTTGGTGTACAAGGCACCAACAAATGAATCATACAAAACAATGTACTGAGTTTAAGGTTTTTTATTTTTAACTCTGCTTTGGTAGTACAAAAGTTGTAAAAGTACAAACCAGACAGTTAAAAATACATTTGACATTCAAGACATTGAAAAATTTCCTTTACAAATTTTTTACATCAAGGTGGTAGCCAATGCATTTATTACATCAAGAAGCTATATCTGTCATTAGTGTTTTGTACAGTGAGTTCACTGTGGATCCCTGATCCTTCTGAGAAGGAGGAAAAACACATGAGCTGTAAACATCAGTTGCTTTGGGAACACTTAAGAATTCTCATCAGATAGTACAAACCAGTAAAAAGCTTATGTGTTGAAAATATTGAATGCTTAACTTTTGGCATATTTGGAAGCCAGCCAGACAAAAACTGCTCAAGTATGAGAAAATATTTAAAACGTACTCTTGGTATAAATACAATTTTAAATATTTTTGAGTATTCTCTTGGTAACTGTATTGCTATAAAAGTGCTCTTACTTGAATAAAATTAAAAAAAATAATTAAAGCTGAAGAATATCTTACATTTTATCCCTCAACATTTAGAGGGCCAAGTATATGAATATCTTAAGCAAAAAATTATGGGGTTTTTTTATTTCTAAAGAAAAATAACTGGCCTAGATAGCATGTATATTATTTACACTAATGCACACCCCTAAGATGCCTAGACTGGTACTTTCTGAACTGCAATGAAATTGACTCCTGCACTGACTTCTGTTCCACCATGTATATGAAGCTATACACAGATACTGTTTATTAGTGGTCAGTAAAAGTCACATGAAACTGACTCTACCATTCACTGAAAAGGTTATATATTTTTAGTTTGATGCCAGAAAGAGTCAAAAACATGTATTTATAGTAAATACTTTGAAGTACATTTCTATAGAAATCATATTTTCAGGAGACAAATGAGAAAGGTGCTTTTTCTCTTTGAAATAAAAGAAGTGCACAAGGTGCATTACCAACACTGACATGGAGGCAGGAGGCCAGTCTTAGCGATTCCCCTAACCACTAGCCTCAGATCTATCAAAAACACTATCTTTTGCCTCTGTGTTCTTTTAGGTCAATTATGAAGTATAAAGCTGGAGAGACAGAGACAAAGAGAGACAGACAGACAGACAAAGAGACAGAAAGACAGAGACAGAGAAAGACAGAGACAGATACACACAGAGGCAGAGGTAGAGAGAGACAGACATAGAGACAGAGACAAAGATATAAGAGACAAAGGACAGAGACAGAGAGAGATGGACACAGAGAAAGAGACACAAAGGGAGGGTCAGAGAATGAATATTTCCAGGCCCACAGGGAAAGAAGCCACTAAATGTCTTAAATACCAACCATGAGTTAGGAGACAAAAAGCAGCAGCACAAGGAAAACATGCAGAGGTTGCATGGACCTGCGTTGTATGAGATGTAAGTTGTTTTGTTTTGGGCTCAGTATGTCATAATATTTTTTCAGTGAATTTAAACCATTTTTCCCCTTTATTCCATGGAGTAAAAAAACAATTGATCAGCTCAAATTAAAACAAAACACAAAACAGAAAATTCCCTCATATTTTGTGAGTACCCAAGGGACAGTATAATGGTAGCTGCAGTGAATGCCAAGTTCTCGGTCTAGGGACCCAAAGTCTAGCATCTGGCTCCATTTGACTCTATGATCTTCAAGGACTCAATTTCTCAGTGCTAGATTAGATTATTTTCAGGGATTTTCTGCCACAAAAGATTGATCTTTTGTGACAGCCGAACTGTGTACGAAGATCACCTTACAACAAATATAAACATGGGATGTAAAGTTTGGGGTAATAGCAACACACACACACACACACACACACACACACACACACAGCATAAGTTCACACTGCACACAAACAGTTCCTCTCTACATTACACAGTGGTCCTAAGGGCAAAACCGCAGGGTGGACACCAAGACCCGGGCTTGGTGACTGGGAAGGGTGGTGACTGGGGGTGGTTGACAAGATAAAAAAATGAATTCTTTCCTTTTGTAGAAATGTAATACATTTTTCACCAGGCTTTTTAAAACTAAAACTCTTTTCAAAGTAAACAGTTCCGTATCCAGTGCAGCAACAACACTCCCTTTTAGGCTGTGTCCGCATCCTCGCTGGCATCATGATAGGAACTATAAAATATATAAAAATATTCCTTAGGCAACTTCATGTCTGGTAAGTTTTCAGTCTCTTAGTACTTTTCAAATAAAGTCCTCACTGCAAGAGAAAACAGAAAAAGGTGAAGCTTTAACAAGAGGAAAACATCACGCATTGTTCCACCTGAATATTTAAAGACACAGAACTGAGACTCAACCTCCCTCATCCCACCCTATCCGGCCTCATCCCTTCCCCCACCCATGACGCATTACTAGAATTCAGTTAATGGAAATTTAAGTATTATAATTCCAAAAGGATCTCATTATCAAAGCTTGAGGAACAACAGAAAAAATATTTGAGAATCACAAGAGACAGAGCATCTAAGGTGCTCCTAAGGTGGCTTCTAAGGTGACGTGTGCTTCTAAAGTGGCAGCAGTCAGGGAACCTCTGTGTGCCACATGGCATGAGGCGAAGGCCTACACAGTGTAAACCACCTAGTTGTGCAGCCTCAGTAATTCACTCGGAACCTGGTAGGGTCCCATCCAGCAACTTCCCACAGCTGGGGAGCTTTGGAATGTTGCTCGGGTCCTGGATGGGCCCGGTCCAGTGACTCCAAAACAGTTGGGGAGCCTCCATGTGCCAAGTGGCACAAGCTGAACCCCTGCACAATGAACTCCACCTACCTGTGCAGCCTTGTTTCATCACT
>RJWM01028226.1:0-26007 GCA_004363535.1 Dasyprocta punctata | reverse complement strand
TTCTTCTTCTTCTTCTTTCTTTCTTTCTTTCTTTCTTTTAAATCCTTGAATAAAATGGATTTGAAAAAGAAAAAGGACCCCCGAGGAGGTGGTTCCCTTCAGGCACCCGCTGCCGGTCTCCTGGCTGACACCTCTGGGGGGTGCGGGGGGAAACACTGACCCAGCTCTGGGTCACACTGGTCACTCTCCGTCGGGGCTACTCTAACACATCCGACGTTCCAGGCACTGCAGCCAGCCCCGAAAATCCAAACCTCCCAGATCCTCATCATCTGCGGCTCATCTTGACGCCGCGTTCCACTTCCCAAGGTCTGATTAGAGCGCCCAGGCTTAATTGGGAGCTCGAGCTCCTCCACTACATTCTAGGATTCCTCATTTGCGTTACCAAGCCATACTCTATTTAAGACTCTTCTACGTCCTAGGACTATCTGCTTCCTCTTTGTCTCACTGACATGTGGCACTCCTGAGAAAACGCCTTTCTCCGAAGGAGTTTCCTCTTGCCAGGCATGGTACCACACACTTGTAATCCCAGAACTCTGGGAGGCTGAAGCAGGAGAATCACAAGTTTGAACCAGCCTTGGCAACTTAGTTATTTAGTGAGACCCTATCTCAAAATAAAACAACAACAACAAAAAAAGGGTTGGAGATGTAACCCAGTGTGAAGATCTTGTGTTCAATAACCAGCACTGGAAAAAGTTTCCCCTTAAATGGAAGACATCTTTTCCTTCAACCCCTCATTTGTGTCAGAAGCTGTACATGGAGTAGGTATCTTTCTGGTTTCTATTGATCCTTCCAAGTCATTTGTTCTTTCAACTTTGAAAACTAAGTCCACTGAGATCATGTCTTCATCCTGATATCTCTCCTAATAGTTGCCTTCTTCTGGAATATCTTTCCTCTTGCCTAACTTTCTTTGATGACTATCATCTGGCTTACTCTGTTTCTCTCTTTATTCTTACAATTAATCTCATCAGTTTTGTTGTTCTTATAGATGATCCATCCCAAACCCTGCTGTCTCAATTTCTTGAATTTCTCTATGCCAATAATCTCCCACACTCTACTGCAACCAGCCACTGCCGTCCCCATGGCCACAGTGTAGACCTCACAAGGCACCACTGCTGACAGCTTCACCTCCTTCTGTCTCTGTAGAGAAAATGTTATCCTACTGTGTGCTTCCTACATTCTGAGCTTCAATCTCATGCCTACTGTTTACCTTGGAAATTTTTTTTTTCACTATGGACACTGGATATTTTGACCTACTGGTAGTTTTTACTGCCTGTATGTTGTGTTAGCATTTATCTTCTTCCCAGGTAAAGTCCATGATTTAGCACTTTAGTCACATTCATTCTCTGTCCTTTCTCTCTCCCCTCTGTCTCTGTCTCTCTCTCTCTCCTTCCTCTCTCCCACCTTCCTTCCCTCTCTCCTTCACTCCCTCTCTTATGCATCTGAAGAAAACAAAAAAAAAAAACTCACCCTGAGTGAAACCCAACTGTCCTCCTACGCTGTGACCACAACTCAGGAACTGGTGTTACTACAGAAAATGTGTCCAGCCATGTTGTCTGGACTTCCCATAAAGTTTTCTATCCTAAATTCCCAAATGGATTCAGGGCTGCCAGATGATGCTGTCACGTTTCCCTGGCTTGCCTGCACTTTGAGACATACTGCTCAACCACTTTCCGTTCATTCCTTTTACTCTTAGCCAATAACATTAACCAGTTAAGTACAGTTAACTAAGAACTACTTTACCTTCTCATCATTAGAATATCAACCTACCTGCCTCTGTGGTGTCTACACATTTTACTTGTTTGTTGTTGTTGTTGTTGTTGTGGTTTTCTTTTTCTTTTTTTTTTTTTTAAATAGGGTTTCACTGTGCAGTTCAGACTGGCACTGAACTCACTATGTAGCCCAGGCTGGCCTCCAACTCACAGCAATCCTCCTACCTCAGCCTCCCAAGTGCTGGGATTACAGGCGTGTGCACCACACCTGGCCTTTACTTGCCTTTTCTTTACATTGAGAGTAGTGTTTCTGCTGCTAACATCCAACCCTCTCTTTGGTATCTTTAATCACATTCACAGTTGCTTATTTAATGACCTCAGCACTAGAATTATTGTCTCTCTCTTTTGAATTTTTCCCTTAACTGAATTATTCATAAAAATATGTGAACATGTACTGTTACTAATCATCTTTAAAAATAAACCCTCAGCCCCACATCTCTCTCATGTTTTAAATTTCCCTCCCTCTCATCACATAATCCTACTGTTTGTATTTCCTCTCTCTCTTTTCTCATGTAGCATTTCTTTTCCTTTCCTACGTATACTCCAAGTGCACCTTTTTGTACCCACCATTCTGCTGAAAGAGATTTTATAGCTTTATCAATAGTATCTAATGTAATGGTCAATGTTTCATCCTAAATTGATCTCTTTTTCTGCCTGTTCCTCCTCTTTTTTTTCTTCGTTTCATGCTGTTTATTGCTTGCTTTACAGATGAAACGTTTTACCTAACAATCTTAAAGTTATAGTTGCTAATAGATAATGAAAACCTATTCACAACTGACTTCAATTCTTTCATGATGTAGTTTTCATTTCAAAATTTCTCTGAGATCTTGTAATAAGTCTCCCTGGCAGATAGCTGAGTGTCTGACATATTTCTGATTTCTCCTTTCTTTCTTCTTCCTCTCTAAGCCCCTGTATTTTCCTTCAAGGTTTTTCTGATTTTACTTCTGTTTCACTGGTTTCCCTTTTAAGAATTTTGCTGATTCCTATTTTTGCTCTTTGATGTCAGGATGACCCATGACCAGGGATGTACACTACAGAGTTCAGTTGTGTGGACTGTCATTTCAATTCTGTCATTCCTAGCTGTATGACTTTGGAAAGCTTATTGCATCGTTCTATGAAAAAGGAGGGAAACACGTAGTACCTGTTTCCTAGAGATGTTTCAGGACAAGATTAATTAATTTAAGTAAAACATATTGAATGGTGTCTGTTCATAGTGCGTGCTGTATTGACAATGGTTAGAATTATTTCCCAGGCTTTTTTATTTGGAGCTAAAATGGAAGGGGGCTTGTCTATTGGGATATGGAACTAGAAAATGCAATGGTAGCTCTTTTTTCTGCTATGTAGAGAACACATGTATGAGAAGAGAAGGAGACCAACACATGAGAGGAGTGAAGAAGGGTGTGCTATAATAGTCAACATCTTTGGTAATGAAAAATAGAACAGCCTAGCTAAATCAAGTAAAAATGGCCTTATTAAAAAATATCAGGTATCTGTGCACCAAAAAACCCTAATAGGGAGGGGAAGGGGAAGTGAAAAGAACATGTGTTTTATACCTGAACCAATTCCCCACAATGAATACAATCACTACTAATGTGCAAATGAACATGTACTAATAAAATTACTAATTTTTTTAAAGAAAAAATGAAAATAAAAAATATTAGGTATCTCAAGAAATTTCCAGCATTCCTGGAAGACAGTTTGATAGCTCATTGCTATGGCCAGCTGATGCTGTGAAGAATGGCTAACCTCATTGGAAAATTAATATGGCAAAGACACCAGTCCTACTGCCTGCAGCCACTTGACACATCCCTAACCCTGAACCTGAAGCCAGAAACGACATCACCATTACCCAGAACAACAAGGCACTTATACCACTGCTCCTGTCAGAAAAATCGGTCTCCCAGTGAAGGCCCATCACTGCTTACATTTTTGTTGATTTTTCTCCCCAAATCTCAATGGCCTTTATTCTGTTCCTTAAACATATCACCTTCTCATTTTATCAGGGCTTTCAGATAGGCTATTTCTTTGTCCTACATTACCCATTCCACTCCCCACTGTTCTTTCTTATCTCCATTGCTTAGCCCCTAAAAACTCATTTATCCTTCATCTTTCAGTTAAATGTGGCATTATGAATGTCTTTGTAATGGGAGTTCCTTAGTGCCAAGGAATTTGTCTTCTGTACACAGTTGGATACCCAGGGTGTAGAGCAAATATTTTGAAAAAAATGAATGGGGAAGGAAGGCTTTTGTCCTCCTACTATGAATGAAATCTCCAAATATTTATCTGTATGTCTCATTTTCATGGTATGCCTGGAACTTCTAATTATTGGCTTAAATCTGCATTCACATCAAAGGACATTATAAACGGAGTGAAAAGTCAACTCACAGAACATCAGGAAATATCTGATGAGAGTTTAATATTCAGAAATATAAAGAATTCCTAAAAATCAACAACAACAATTTAAAAATGGTCAAGGGACTTATAAATATTTCTCCAAAGAAGATATGCACATGGCCAAGAAACACATACGAAGATGCTCAACATCACTAATCATTAGGTAAGTGCAAACCAAAACACAGTGAGATGCCACTTCATACCCATTAGGAAGCTGGCTAGTATCTACAGTGAATCAATCAGTCAGTCAGTCAATTAAACAAACAAACAAACAAAAAATAATGGGTATTGGTGAGGATGCAGAAGAATTAGAACTTTTGTGCATTACTTGTGGGAATGTAAAACTGTGCAACTGCTATGTCTTAGTTACTTTTCACTCGTTGCTGAGACAAAACACCTGACACCTAAAATTAGGGAAAGAAAGATTTATTTATCTTACAGTCCATAATCAGCTGGCTCCAAGGCAGGGTGGCATGGCACTGGAGCAACACTTCAAGGAAGCAACCGAGCAAAAGCATCCAGAGTAAAAGGGGAGAGGGCAAGAGCAAGCCTCTTCTCCTCCCTTGTATTGTACACAGGCCATCCCTTCCCTCCAGGGTGGGTGTAGCTTCACAAATATCCTTGCCTCCCTTTGCACAGGATGAGGATATTTACAAAGTAAGAACCCTGGCTCCCTGCTGAGTCTCTCAGTTAAACTTCTGACTTTCTCAAATAGACACAATGAACAGGTAACTGCTTGTGCTCTACACCCCAGGATGTAGAGCTGCTGAGTTACTTAATTAAGCTTCTAGACTTCTCAAGTTGACACAATGTATAAACCATAACTTGCTATGAAAAACAATATGGTGGCTTCTCAAAAATTAAAATAAAATTTACCATATCATCCAGCAAGCCTACTTCTGGTATGTTCAATAAAATTGAAACATGGACTCGGGCATATAATGATACACCAGTGTTTGTAACAACTTTATTCACAATAACAAAAGGTGGAAACAACACAAAATACCCATCGACGGATGAATAGATTTATGCAATATGGTATATATGCATAAATACACACATACAGTAGAATTGTTCACCATTTAAAATAAGTGAAAATTTGACACTTGCTACAACATTAACCTTGAAGATACAATGCTAAGTGAAATAAGCCAGATACAAAAGGAAAAATAATGTGAGTCCATCTTTAAGAGATACCTAGAATAGCCAAATTCATAGAGACAGAAAAATGAAAATCTCAGGGAAAAAGTAGAAAAGGAAGTTATTGTTTAATGTGTACAGAATTTCAGTTTGGTAAGATGAAAAAGTTCTGGAGAGAGATAGTGGTGATGGTTGGACAACAATGTGGATATACTTAGTGCCACTGAACTGTGCATCTAAGTGGTTAACATGTTGTGCATTATTCTGCTTTTGTATGTCATAACCACAATGAAAAGCTAGCTAAGAAGAAAATCTAGACTCCCTGCTAAATGTAGGCAGCAGGGACTTTGCATGACATTTTCACTGCTGCCTTGCCAACATCTAGCACAGTGTGTACAACGTAGCGGTGTCACCAGACAGGGTCTGAGGAGATCCTCCTAAAGAGGATATGGGGCTGTTTTGGTTACTTTCCGCTCCTTACTGAGACAAAATACACGATGTCCAAAATGAAGGAAGGAAAGGTTTATTTAGCTTACAGCTTTTGGAGGTTTCAGTCCATACTCAGCTGGCTAAAGGGCAGCCATTCAGGGCAGCCATAAACAAGAAGTGGGAAAAAGGCAAAAGGGGAAAAGCGCTCCTCCTTTCCTCCCTTATGTTGTATACCAGCTCTGGCCTCAATCACAAACACTAGACTCAGCTGCCTCCATGACTTTTAAAGGCTTGGGGGGTCATCCAAATATAAACCATAACAGGGACCTCAGCTTGTCTCCGCTTGCTTCAGTTTTGGGAAGATTTTCGGTTTATTGTTGCAGATAAGCATTTCAGGATGTGTCACTGAAAGGCACAGATAGGTTTATTAGACAGAATGGGAGCAGAGCACACTCAAAGAGCAAGAATGTGGGCATAGAGGACTGGACACACTATGGTCCTGGGTTAAGGGATCCTTGAGGCTGATGACCTAGGATTGTTTTGTTTTGTTTTTAGTTATTCATGGTTTTCCTAGCATCTGTCAGGTTACAATTCGTGGGCTAACACAGCAAATGACTTTATAAACTAGATTAAAATATAAACTTTTTGCATCTGTTTGAAATTTAGAGACACAGTACCCAATTAATTGTACTCTTTTTTTTTGAGGGTGACATTCCTTGGAATTTGTGGATTTACAGCATCAGAAGAAAAGCACAGGCCCAATTTATGGACTTACAGTATCTTTGAGACTCTTAGGAATTTAGGAATTAGGAGTTTGGAAGGAAAAAACAGGCCTAATGTTGAATAGGCATTATAACTTGGGTAACTTTGATTATATCCTGAAGCTGCAGTTTCCTCAAAGTAACAATTTTAAGATTACAGTTTCCTCAGTTCCTTCCTACCCATCTTTATTTCTTCTGTGCTACCTCAGTAGACTCATTTGTTGAGGTGAATGAATAAGATATGAAGGCTCCGTGAAGTCAAAGAGAAGCCAAGCCTTTGGAGCCAAGATTTTCTCTGTGAAGTATTGGCCAAAAGGCTATGTTTGTGACGCAGGTCCCAACTTTTCGTCTCATGAGTCACCTAAGCCAAATCATAACTTCTCAGGACCTTAGTTTCCATAGCTCTAAAATGGGATGAGTGATCTTTGGCCAGTCTCTTGTTGGTGTTCCTGGGAGAACTGGTTAACATACTCAGTAGGGGCTCTTCCAGCTGAAGGCGTTACTCAGTCACCTTTCGCATGTATCGTTGTCGTGGGCTCTTGCCTATGACGTGATGCCTTCCCTACACATACTAAAAGTACCTCCAGGTCACCTGCCTCACCACTGCCTCTCCTCCACGCCAGGTCTAAGCCACCTAACTCAATGCAGCTCAGCTGCTGTCACCCTGCTCCTACGCTGGAGGCACTGGAATTGCGTTGTTTTAAATGGGTAGATTATAAAGCCTTTGTTAAGTTGCCCATATATCCTTTGTATCTGCACATATATCAGATTGTACAGAGGAGCCCCCAGAGGAGCAGAGCCCAGCTGTTAACTCACATTCGTGGTTCTAAATTCAGTGCAGTGAGCAAATCAGGTTTATCCTCATGATGATGATGAAGAAGAATTGGTAGAGTTTTCTTCCATTATTTAGAATGGAATTGCTGAACGCTACAGTGTTTTCATAGAGTTTTCTGGATGGTTTCTTCTTTTTCACTCGAATACCTTATTTCCCTGGAGTGAAATATGTAGGAATAGAGAGGTAAATGGCCTGAAAACAAATGTACTGTAATACATTCACTTTGGCTACAAAAATAAAACAACCTAAACCTAGTTTTTCTTGCAGTCTTTAAATCCAGATGGTAGTAAAATTTGACATTTCAATTCTGTTTGTGAAATTCATTTTGTTTTTAAATTGGGAAGAACTATAGAGCTAAAAATTGTCTGTAGCACTAGGAAAGCCTGGTAAGACCTCTTTTGCGGTGTTATATATTAATAAGGACTTGGCCTTTCAACATGAACTTGGCCCTGTAGATGGAGACTCCAAACAACCGCAGTGGATATAAATAAGGTCTCTACTACAAAGAAGCAGTGCCCTGTCCCCCACCTGCCACAAGAGGCAGAGGATTGGGCTGGACAATGCAAGGAAGAGAGAAATCTGGACCAAAATAGAGACTGTTTTGGTGGGCAGACTGATATTTTTTAAAACACCAATTCCTGGTGACTTTGGGATTTTAAATTTAGCATTAGAACTACATTTTTATTTTGTATATTACTATTTATATGAACTACACCATATAGCAAAATGTTTGTAGTTCTCATTCTTTAATTTGAAGAGTCCTCATTCTATAATTTATAAAATTTTGAAGTTAACTACCTTAATGAATTAAACTCAAATTTTAAGGGTTGAGAGTGATTAAAACAGGTCAGATACCCTTTTTACAGAATACTTTGTTTTGGTGAAGCTTATTTCTGTTTTGCATTAAATATTTGAGAGTCTGCTCTGTCTGTATTTTCAGAGGAAAGAACAGAAACACACTGTGTTATAAACAGTGTACCTGTTAATTTTTTATTTTTTGGCTGAAAGTAAAGAAAGCACACCTAGTTGGATTTTTTTTTTTTAAGAGAATGTACTGGCTTTTGTAACTGTTCAGTCCAGTGAAGAGGCTGGCTTACCTGTTGCTTCATGCAGGTGCTCCGGAAATGTCTCCAGGACCTGGTCTCACCTCAACTCCTCTCTCTTCTATGTGTTGGTCTCATTTTCAGACAGTCTCCATTCATGGTTATAGAAAGGTTGCAGGCTCCCAACACTTCCTATTCCTAAGACTTCAAACCTGTCTGGAAAGAGAGGACCTTCCAACCTCAGCAGATGAGCAAGAAGCCCCGGGTCTGGTTTTCAATGTCCTGAGTTGGCTTATGTGTCTATACCCGACTCAGTTACTTTGAGTAAGAGGATTGATCTCCTGATTAATTTAGTTCTGTTCTGGCTCACACAGGGTTTAAGTGTGGGACAAACCACATAGGGTGAGACTGCTGTGAACAGGATTATCGTGATAAAGGATTATCATGATAAAGATAAGGACCAAAACAATGGATATCAGCTCTGAGTTGTACCTAGTTAAACTACTCAAGATTTCAGTAAATAATTACTAGTATTGACAATTATGTGCTAGGATATGCAAAGATGAATAAGCAAGGTCTTCTTCAAGTTTCTTATAATTTATGATCTGGGATGCCATCGAATTCTCAAAGTTCATGCTGCTTTGAGAGCTTTCTATTTCCTGGCTGTCACGTATTTAATTGTAAGAGCCCAAACACCTGATTGCTATGTTGTAAAAAAATACATTAATGGGATATTTTCTTCGCACCTTTCTCCTGGGAAACGCACATTCTCAGGAGATGGAGAGAACAAATTTCTTTAAATTATTTTTTCCTTTTGCCACATTCTATGTTTAGACCAAAAGGAGAAAGAGTTATTTCTGGCTTTGGACTGCAGGAGTTTCTGCTGTGTGGAAGTATTGAAGTGATATCCAGAAACTGTGCATTTGTGTGTGCTGTAACAGTCATAGCTTTCTTTGCTTGCTCTGGTATAGGTTCTTCTCTGGTTCTTTCTCTGCTTTCTTACATGTCTTCTCCCCTCCATAAATGTATGATACAAATATGTGCGCCTGTATGTTACAAGTGTGTACATACACATTGATATTAAAAATACTTAACAAGTGATATGGCATATTCATCGACCAGTGTAGACTATATTCATAAAAACTAGCATAACCATACTGGGACTTCAGAGGTGAATATGAGCCCTGTGTATGAGCCCCATATTATGTAAACAAAAACATTATTAACAGTGAATTTCCAAAGGCTCCCCACCAACCTCCCAGTGAAGATGGGAAGGGGATAGCAGAGCAGAGGTAGAAAATGCACAGGTATTGGGTGAGTTTTCCTGAGAAGTAAGGAACAAAAGAGGAAGACATTCTACACTTCTTTTTTTTTCCCCTTTTCTATGAAGTATATATTTTGTTATTTTACACTAATACATTCTCATATTATGAAAACAATTTGGGTGAAGAATCTTCCTTTTGATATTTGAATCTTCTGAACACAAACAGCTATACATTAAAAAACATGTTTGGATAACAACAACAAAAACACAAGTTAAAACAACAACAAAAATTATCCTTTTTTACAGGTGGACATTGAAGTGGACCTAATTTGGTTTTCTTTTTAAAAGCCTTCAAAGGCAAAAAGCAGCTTAAAACTTAAGATGAATAAAAAAAATTGTTTACTAAATTACTGATCTCCAGCATCATTTTCTGTTTTCTGTTGTTCTGATGCAGGTTTTCTTTGTCTGTTTCTTCTCTTGCTCTTTTCACTTGCCCAGCTGCACTGTTTTCATCATACTCTGCATCACCATCCAATTTTGTTTTCTTGCCCTGAAACTGTATTTTTCCTTTAGCAGATCCAGGCTGGGCAGCTTTATTTCCTTTTTCTTGAAACTTGTGACCTCTTGGTTTCCATTTGTTTAGAGATTCTTGTTGATCTATGGTTTTTTTCAAAGCTTCTTTTTCCACCTCTCCTTCCTGTACTTCCCAGGTCAGTTAGTTTCTTCATTATCAGCTGCCATTATTTGCATCCTTGACTTTATCCAGTGTTTCCTTGGCTTTTTCTTTAAACAGAATTACTCTCTCTTTTGCTCCTCTGACAATGTCTATCTGTTTTATTTTACCATGATTTGAGAAAAGGGCATGTAAATCTTCTCCATAGGTCTGATCATCTAAGTTACCCTGAAACTTCAGCAAGCATCCAATCTTTTTTTCTAGAGATTTCATTTTGGAATCTTCTGCTAATTTCTGTTTTTCTTCTTGCTCTCGTTTAGCTCTTAATTTAGCTTCCATTTTATTTTGCTATCATTCTTCATTTTTCTTTGGAAAATAATCTTCTTTAAAAAGTATTAACAGGTCAGTGTCTTCATCCTTCTAACCCAGAGTTTCTACAAACTTCTTGCAGATTCAATGTTGTCAAGCATTGTCATGGGCTCTAGACCTCCAGTTGGGCTCATGGGAGGCATTGTCATGAGCTCTAGGTTTTCAGCTGGACTCATGGAGGACATTGCTGTGGGATCCAGGCCCTTGGCTGGATTTTCTAGGTCTTTAGTGTTGTGGACAGATTTCCTGCACTTTCTTGTGTTTAACTCTGGGTGACTATCATATAAAATAATATTATAAATTCTGTGTCCTGTATGCAATTGTTCCCCTTGCAACTCCTGACTAAAATACAAGGTGATTTCAGACTATAGAAAGTGCCCTGAAAAGATAAAAAGTGGGCAGTGTGGTAGAGGTTGTTGGAATGTACAGATACTTTTGCTAGCCTGGGCAGAAGGGACATCTCTGAGGAGGTGATGGTTGAACCGAGACTTGAATAAGGTGAAGAGTTGGAGGAACTGAATTTTAGGTAGAAGACACAACAAGAATTAAGGCTTTAAAGGGGGAACAATCTGGGCATGTTTGTCTAGGGAGGGGTGAGACCTTGGGGGTGGCATGGTAGTGGAGAGGGAGCCAGAAACCCTATGTTACAGACTCAGGAGTGCCATCATGAGAAGTATGGATTTTGTTCTAAGTGTTCCAAGAAGCCTTGAGAGTTTGAATCAGGCATCAGCATGATCAGGGAAGGTTGAAGACATTTACTAAGAGAGAATCTCATCTGAGGAGAGAAATCAAGAAGGAAACAGTTTACTGATGGAGCTCACAGTGAAGTTTATAACACAGGGAATGGTTACACCAAGACTGTGAGGAAACAGAAGCCATATGTTAGTGAGGAAGGCAAGAATTATAGGCACAGGCAGTCGGCCAAGAGAGCCAGCCAAAAGGGAGGGAAGGCAGAACTCAATCATGAATGCACGTGAGGTGGAGAGGGTACTTAGCATGGGAGATGTCCCCAGGTTTGGTGACTTCCTGCTCCCTCTGAGGGATGTCTGTAGCACGGTTCTTCTAAAAGCCTCATTTCCTTACTGCTGTATTGATTCTTTTCACTAAACCACTCTTGCTTCTTTAAAAGTCACATTGAGCGCTCTGTTATTAGAAACTAAACCTAGATAATAAAAACTGACTGGGTTTAAACTACACAAGGTGGGGCCAGGGGAATAGCTCAGTGGCATGGCACCTACCTGGCAAGTGTGAGGTCCTGAGTTCAATTTCCAGTTCCAAAAAAAATTAATAAATAAACTATGCAAAGTATTTGGTAACTCGGCTTATTCTCTTATTGAGTTAAAGCAGACATCTTCCACGTCAGTAGTAAGAGAGTCCTTGCTTCTGAGGCACATGACTATTTCAGTTGGAGGACCTGAGTCCTAGGCAGAGAACTTACACCCTCTGAATCCTATTTTTAATTTGACAATGCCTAGATAATACCTTAACTATATCCATTTAACTGCACCTGTATTTCTCAGCTTCTGCCTTGGGACTTCTCACGTCCCATGTGGGAAACCCATGGGAGCTTATTTGGGGCTTGAGGATGTGCAGACTGGGAGGCGTGAGAGTGTTAATCCTCAATGGAAAAGTTTCAACCATAGGGGAATGGGAAGAATTGAATAAAAAGTCCCCAATACTACCTCACAATTCAAAGAAGAATATTCTATTATTGTTCCTCAGGAGCCTCTAGTTGGGTCAAGTTCCTGTTTCCCATGGTTTCTGATTTGATAATATACCTTTATAGTGGAGTTTCTTTCTTTCCTGTTCTATTTGTCCTGATTACTCACCACTATTCCCTGGGTTTCCCTCCTAAAATAAACTACCTGCTTGAAATTACTTGACCTCTTCTTTCTGGCTAGAACTCAGGCTAGCACAAATTGCATTGCCTGCTTGCATCATAATATAGTAATTATTTCTTATTGCAACATTCAGATTACTTCCTTTTTTACTGCTGTAAATGTTATGATGTACATTCTAGTAAACACATCTTTACACTGTTTTTAGAAAAATGACTATGAATGAAATTGCTTAGTTTACTACTGATCAACAAATACACACATTAAAATCTTTTGGTATACACTGGAGCAGAAACGTTTTTAATGTAACAGTTGCATGTATTTGGGGAAAATTAACCACTAATTTGAGGACATAATCTGTGTATAAAAATTCACTTACAATGAATAATTACATATTGAATGCTGGCTACTTTCCATAACTATAAGCCAACAAATCAGTTATGACTAGGTGGAGAGAATTACTTGACTTGGTTCAAGTACTGTGTGCTTTGGGATTGGCCTTGCCCATTATATTTTCAGTCTTTTTAACATTATAAGGTAAGGAGCGATGGGAGATCAAATATTTGATCTAATTGAGAAACTCATTTTATGTATTTTAGGAGCATTGAACTAGTAATATTACTGCTCAAGAAAGTTTCCAAACCTATGATGAACTTTATTTTAATTTCTAGTATATAAGGTAACTAAAAAGAGTGTTTTTCTTGAGAAAAAGGGAAAACACCAACAATTAAGATATCTGTGTATCAGTATCTTTGAAAAATGTCACAAGTAGCTGTAGGTATCTCAAAAATGCTGTCGAAATTGACTCAGGATATGATGTGAGTGTGTGTATGAGTTTAATGTCACATAACGACCTAGTTTATGTTTCATAAAAAAAAAAATTGACCCAGGGTAATCCTCCTAAGTTATGTGTCCTTGGTGAAGGTGCACCTCACCTTCTGATTTACTGTAGTGAAAATAAAGTGGAAGTTATCAAGTTAGAAAAGAACATTGTGTAAGTTTTGATACCATATCATATTAAATACATTCCTATGATTGTATTACCTTGATTACTTACACATAAACTTTAGAAAGTCCTATATCTACATTTACTTGTATAAATAGCTTATAGTTGATAATATGTGGTTATTGTGGTTTTCACAAATGGTTGCTTGGTAGGTGCATGATGAGAAGTATAGCTATTTCTGCAGAAAATATCATACAACATTTTGATTTATAGCACTTTTCCCATTATCTTGACCTGCAATAAAAGGGTTGCGCATTAACCGCTTACTTAAGAGTGAAACTCTTTCTAATAACATTGCTTTTTGGAGGGACAATTAAAGTCTATTTATATTATGTTGATTTAAAATAACCTTTACAGGAATTTGAACCACATAAATGAAAGAATTGCTTGCCTCACAAATCTTTTCTCTTTGTGTAAACTTGCAGGCTATATGGGCATGGGCATTAATGCAGTTTATAATTGCTTCTAAGTACTATTCCTGTTGATTAAGCTTGGACGGAATAGGTGGAGTCAGAATTTGAAACCTAGGACTTTCCAGTCTGGGGAGTTCATTTGAAACTTTAAAGAACTGAACTCACCAGAATAAATTGGGTCATCATGTACATTTCAGTTTGAAAAATGACTGTGATATCTGATAGATAACTGGTTTAGGCATGAAATGACGAAGGGCTTGGCAAATGTGCTCACTCTGGAAGCAAACACAAAGGGGGGAAATGATAAAAGAGATATTTGAAAGGGCATAAGATGCCAGTTAGAGGGGCTGGGAAGGAATAGTCAGAGGACGGTAACCTTGTATTTGAGTAAAGGCAGGAACTTTGGCTTTTCTATCATGGGTATCTTCAGGTATAAAGTGACGCTTAGCACATAGTAGATGCACAAAAAAATATTTGCTGCAAGAATAAAGGTCATATTGTATATCACCAAAAGTGAGATAGAGTTACCCGTATGACTTTCTCAAATTGATTTCTCACTTGATATTTGTATATCGTCCACCTGGGACTGAGGTGTAAATATTTACCATTTAGTAAAGGCTTCTTCTCTTATCAGGAGGCATGATTTGGCAGGCTTGTTCTGTAGCATGTAAGCTTTTTGTTTTCTTCTAGAAGTAAATAGTACCCACCCCACAGGGTAATGTTTGCCTGGCTCTTTGTTGTCTATGAAACAGGAGAGTGGTTTGTGGATAGACCTGGCCATGCATTTACTTCCTCCATAAAGTCATGAGGAGTAATGTGTTGCACTGGCATTTGTTTCCTTTGTGTGGTGTAGGGGAACTGGGAGGAAAGGGTTGCCCCGGGGGAGGTAACCTAAAGGACCTGGGTTTGTACCATGAAATCCTCCATTGAACAAGGATATGTGGGGTGCACGGGCTGTATGGAAGTCTGAAATCCCTGTCCTTGAGAAATCCATGTAAAGCAGGTCAAAAATACTATGGTGAAAAGAGTCAAAAGAAAATTTTAAAAAATTTATGTGACATTGGGCTGGTAACAAGTTTTCTGGGCTTTACATTGTTCTTATGTTTAAAAAAAGAAGTTTGGGTTACTGTTTGGGATTCTTTCCCCCTATATGTCTATAATTCTTTTGACTGCAGGTGCATCGATGAAAATATTATCTATCTCCACTGTGACTCTGTTCAGCTTCCTTCTGAATACTTAACCTGTGTTCCATGTTTCTCCTAGTACTTGCTTGAAACACTTACCAGCATTCGGACTGTCTTCATAGCTTTTATTATGGCCTCAACCCATTTTGTTAAGATGTAATAATTTAGTATATGTAAGCCAGGCAACACTGCATTTGTGTTTAGAACAAGTAGTTTGGTAAATTTGTAAAAGTTACTTGGAAATATTTTTGGGAGCTTCTGTAGATACAAATCAACCTGTCTGCCTTTCTCTGGTGTTTATTACTCACACGTTCACACTTCCACTGTATTTCCCCAGGGTTACAGCATTCCATTTAGGAATGATGGCTGTGGTTGTCTCTTTCAACTCCAGTCCATCACTGGAACCATCTTTCTTTCCTAATGACACAGGCGCATAATCTCATATGCATTAAAGAGTAAACATTTACCTCACTGGGGAGTATTTCCTTCTTGCTGTTAGAGAAGGCCCAAGCTCTTGTATGCATGCTTCAGTGGATTTGTAACTGGACCACTGCCTCTTATATTTTTTAAAAAACTCCCGCATCATTTTTTTCTCTAAGAAAATTCCTTGGCAAATATGTATAGCATCGTTAACCTCAGATCTATATGTCCATTAAGTTTGAAGGGTGCCGCTTTACAAGGAGCACATGACTTTAAACTGATAGTGTAGTAATGTAGTAAATTATAGGTAAATATTGAACCAGGATGCAGAGCCGAAATAGAACTTTTAATCTTTGCATGTAAACACAGTAGTGTTGGATCCCTTTAAAAAGGCACTGCCTTAAGAGAATAGTATACAAATGTTTAGAGACACCAAGTACTCAAAGGGAAGTATTACTCTCTTTTTGTCATTGTTTAAAATGCTTGACTTACTGTCTGAAATTAGCAGCTATCTTACCTGGGCATTTATTGCCTTCCAGTGGGGACTCTGTTGTTAATGAACCCTTCATTCAAATAAAAGACTAACCAATACTTTCAATTTCAGAGTTTGTTTCTTCGGAGAATTGCTTTACCTCTTGATATATTTTACCTAAGAAAGTAAAACCTGGAAAACACTTATCTTCATGCACATGGCCTGAGATTTTATAGTATAGAGGCAAAAATAAGCGTTATTAAAAGGGACTTCCTTAGCCGGGCGTGGTGGCGCACGCCTTTAATCCCAGCACTCGGGAGGCTGAGGTAGGCGGAGCGTTGTGAGTTCGAGGCCGGCTTGGGCTACAACGCGAGTGCAAGGCCGGCCTGAGCTACATAGTGCGACCCTGCCTCAAAAAACCAGGGCCGGGAGTTTGGCTCAGTGCCTTAAGCGCCTGCCCTGCCAGGCGCGAGGTTGTGAGTTCAATCCCCGGTGCCGCAAAAAAAAAAAAAATAAAAAAAAAAAATAAAAGGGACTTCCTTAAAGGATACCTCCTAGGGTAACTATGGTCAGACAGAGCCTACTATTCCAACTTTCTGCATTTGGGGTTGATTTGACACCACTGCTGAGGGATCCTCAGAACGCTCTGAGATGTCTTCTAGGGCAGTTCCTATGAGACTCAGCGTGTTTGGGGAGTTAAGAGATTACTCATCTGTCAGATGCTGCAAGGGTGATGTGTTGACTTTTGTAAGTGATGGAATCTCACTTTACAGCCCTTCACCTGGTACATGGTTTTCATCTGGGTGGTTAATGAATATTGGCTCAGCTCCCGTGCATTTCCTTGGCATTAGTTACCAGGCGGTTTCTCTGGGCTCAGTTCTCATGGTCACCCACAAGATCATCCTCTGCACCACCATATTTTCCTCTGGTGATTTGCAGTAATCCTCTGTGAACTCTGGAGACAGGAAGGGGATTGTTTGTCGCTCTCTATTCTTGTTCCAGTTTATTACTATAGTACTAACTCCATGCCCTGCTTCCTTCATTCTTGCTATAACTGTCCTGATTGTCTATGAATATGTAGCATGCATTCCATATTCTTCCCAGCACTTCCTTGAAGGTTTTAGCAAAGTTCTGACTGTGCTCATAGCTTATTTGAATGTGGATCCTTCAGACTGAGTAGGATAGGGTCATTCCAAGGAGGTACCAAAAATGAAAACCTTCAAGGAACATTTCGAGGTACTATTCCAGTACAGATCTCAATATAACAATACCTAGCTAGAAGGGATTCTTTAACTTGGAGTTTTGTGAAGATGTCAAAAGTAATTATTGGAAACAATTGAACCTAGATTGTCCAAATCTTTTCAGAGGTTCTCTAGGGCTTCTGACATGCCTGAAAACTGGTGAGAAGCGCCAATCTGTGTGGCTTAGAGAAGAGATAGGGTCAGGATTCTGTCATAGTCAAGGACAGTACAGGACACATGATTTATAGTATTATTTTATGATGTTCACCCAGAGTCAAATACAAGAAGTGCAGGAAATCTGCCCACACACTAAAGACCTAGAAAATCCAGCTGAGGACCTGGATCCCATGGCAATATCCTGCATGAGTTCAGTTGAAGACCTAGAGCCCACGATAATGACTCATGCATGTTGGGGACAAATTCATGGTGATTGTTTTTACATATTTCTTTATGGGATAAAAGGAAAAAATTGGGATTATTGGTACCACCCATCTGAGAGTTCTCATTGACTCTTCTTAGTGTAAGATCATCTATGCCTTTGTGAGTCATCTCAGGATTATACTCAAGGTCAAGATACTTCTCCTAAATTAACATAATCTGTTACTTGGAAATGTCTTTGAACCACTCTCAAGATCCTGCTGAGTTTCCTGCATTTTCCACTCTAATCCCTTCCTTGACTGAAAAAATAAATATGGGCTGCCCAGAGACATCTCTTTTCTTAGCCCTCAGAATTTCAAACTCTGCAGAAGGGTTTTGATCCTCCTGGAGCCCTAAAATCATACCACTTGTCTCATTTATTTAAGCCTGTACACTCATTTGGGGCATTGGGGATCTGGGCCATGTGTCTGATACATGCAAGTCTATTTCACAGACCAGCACTGGGAAGGCCCAAAGGTTAGTAGTGGAAACTAGAAAGTCTGGGCCAGCGGGATGAAGGATCTGTGCCTGCAGGCTGAGGGTTCTATAATGGAGCCAGGAAGCAATGCTCAAAGCAAGAAACAGAGCTCCCCTAAAAGTACCACAGCCATCCTCAGTGACAACGAGATCCTGAGCTCCTCCTCTGATGAGAACAGCCATGTTCATATCAGAAAGCCAGTGTGACAAGCTTCTCCTAGAGATCGAGCAGCACACATCTTGCCCTCCCGAGCCAGGAAGTGATGCTCAACGTAAGGACCAGAGCTCCCCCAGAGTGAACAACCGCCACTCTCAGCAACAACAAGGTCCCGAGCTCCTCTGATGATGAGAACAGCCAAGTTTGTATCAGGAAAAAAGCTTGACAAGCTCCTCCAGATCCCATGGTAACAGAACTAATAGCACTAGCTTCTTTAGTTCTCCTTTTATGTTGGCAACAGTCCTCAGGTGGGCCGCCCGACTCAGCACCATTCTGATTCAGTTCAGCTGGTGTTAAGTTGACCACCAGTTCTTAATCCACCACAACTATATGTGAGAAAAATTCTCACTAGAGAATTTTCTTCTAGACCCCTGAGTCTTTTATTATTGATTCCTGTCTCTATTAGTACAGTGGCTCCTTTGGTCTTGAGCAATGAGTTTTTGTCACTGGTTTCTCTGGGCTTCCTTCTTCCCTCAGCAATGTTCTAGCACGATTGGCAGTGGATATGCAGTGCTACAGTTTTCTTTCCAAATGCCTTAGCATCAGTCAGCGTCAGTGTCCTCCTTAGCAGATGATCAGATGTTTTTGTTACATGGTGGTGATGAAAGAAAAGGTTTAGAGTTTTCTTGGTGGTTGTCTCTCCTTTCTGTGAGGACAGTGCCATAAGCCATTGTCAGTAACAACTTCGCACCTCTCCTGGGTATCAGTGGCTTGCACACTGGCATTTCATTACTTTATTCCTACTCTTCCATAAAGTGCATTTACTCAGAAAAGCTTGACCTCCATTGGCGTAAGAAGTTAGCCACTTCTTGATATTTGCATTTTTAAATGTTACTTCCTACTATGAAAAACAAAAACTTAGCTTTCTCTCCCTGTTCTTCCCTACACTTATCACATATTTGCAAGCTTCCCATGCCTCCATCCTCCTGTGTAGATATATTGCTATTTTAGTAGCATCACTATTCAGCCATTGCATAATTATTACTATGTAAATTCTGTTTCCATTTGTCTGAGCCATGATAACATTTTCTTCTCTAAACAGCTTTTCATCTTTCCCTGAATTAATAATTTCCGAGTTTATACAATTGCTGAGGGTTTTTTTTTTTTTTTTTTTGTGCTTATATCATGTCAGTCAGCAAACTATGGCTCATAGACCAAATCTTGCCTGGTACTTGCTTTGTAAATAAATTTTATTGAAACACAGCCATGCCCATTTGTTTGCATGTTGTCTGTTTGTTTTTGCCTTACAAAAGCAGAGTTAAGAAGTGTAATGAAGACTCTACAGCCTGAAAAAAAAAAACTAAAATATTTATTATCTTGCCTTTTACAGAAAAAAAAAATGCCTTTGTGCAGATTATAACAAGCAAACCTCAAACTGCAAATATTCAATATCTCCTCACAATGCATTCAGAAACATCCAGTAATCTATTGACTTTATGTCTTGGGGCATTTCTTCTGAATCTCTTAATGATTGCTTTCCAACCTTTAAGCCTGGCTGGTTGCTCTTTGACCTGGGACTCACTGTTAGTCTGGTGTCACCCTTTATGATCCATTTGGGAGATTTCCTTTGCTCTTCTGCAGTGTGTCCTCTGTCAAATATGTCTCATGTCTTATTTTTCCCTAGTGTTACTCTTGCATTTTGGTGGAGCACAATTTCTTGCTATCTGAACAAAAGTGAGTAGGAAGTCAGTATTATGAGACTGCATGTCTAAAGAAGCTTTAATTTTACTTTCATACTTAATAGTTTGACTGGGTGTAAAATTTTAGGTTGGAGAAAATTTTCTTCCACTTTGGAAATTATTATTCTTTTTATCTTCTAGCATCCACTATTGTCATTAAGATGTCCAATCTGATTCCATATTCCTTCCATATGGATTTAAAAACAAGTATCTTCAGAGTACATTGAAGCTTTTCCCTCCAGTGGTTTACCATTTCATAATACTGTGCTTTGCTGGGGATCTCTTTTTTTTCTTTCTTTCCTTTTTTTTTTCCTTTTCTTTTTTTCTTTTTTTGGGATCGAACTCATGACCTTGCACTTGCCAGACAGGCACTTATGCTACTGAGCTAAATCCCCAGCCCCTGGGGATCTATATTCATCAGTGAGATCAAGCATTTGGTGAGCTCCTTTAGTCTGAAAATATATGTCTTCAGTTCTGGGAAATGTTCTTGAATTAGGCATTGATGTTTTCCTCCTGGACATGCTTTAAGACTGAGGGTTTTGTTGTTGTTGTTGTTGTTGCTGCTGCTGCTGTTCTGTTTTGTTTTTTTTTGAGACAGGGTCTCTGTGTAGTGCAGGCTGCCCTTGAATTTGCTTATGTAACTCAGGCTGGCCTTGAACTCATGGTGATCCGCTTGCCTTAGCCTTTCAAATGCTGGGATTATAGGTGTGTGCCACCACAACTAGCTAAAACCAAACTTCTTAACTAGGGGAGTATAAAAAATTTCCTAGGATAATTTTTAAAATATACATTCCCAAGTTCCAACCCTGGAGTTTCTGACTTACATATCTGGGTGTGATTCATATAGTTTGAAAACACTCGTGATTATTCTGAGAAGCATCTCTGATGAGAACTCTTACTTTGAGACAACAGGGCTTAGCGTATGATCTAGGAGGTGTGGCATCATGGAACACATTCAGGTGAGGAAGTGGTCTGGAATCAAGCTTGGATCAATGACATCTCAGTGACCATTGTACTTACTGCTGCATGAACTTAGGCATTAAGTCAGGATGGTAATGATGCTGATAATGCTAAACCAACTTGGAGTAAGAGGTTAGATTTGAAAGTGGGTACCAAAATACCTGGTAACAGTAAGTTCTAGGTTTCCTTTCCCCGGCACTTCATGAGCCGTAGATTAGGTTCAGGGCTGTGTCCAGACTTGAAGGAGCGTGTAAACCAAAGGCCTGTGCTGTGCTAGCAGGGCAGTGGGTACTTTGTGAGTGCTCTGGCTGAGTGTTAATACTTTATGTTCTCATAGAGCCTGGCAGCTTGCTTGGTTTGTACTTCATATCAAATCACATGTGTTTAGATGTGTGTCACTCTATAGTTGCTCCTAAATAGTTTTGATGGGCATTTTGCCTTCCCAGGCAGATGATAAACTACACAAAGCTAGTGCTTTCACCTACTAACTTTGAGTTATTTGTAGTGCTTGGCATAGGGTGTTGAGGGTTGGGGTCTCAGGATTCTGGGGATCAAATATTTTTATTCTTAGTGAAAAGCCTGCAAACAGAATTTATTACCTTTTTCGATGAACTGAGAAGACATAAATAAAGCAGAGCTTAGGAGTTTAGAAGCATGTGATGACCAACTCAAATATCCAGCATGCTGTTTCTTAGCAGTTGTCTGGATGGCATCACAGTGATCCTTATTTATTGGTGCTTGCTTTACATACCACTTAAGAAATCATAGCAATGAGCTATTTATTGGTGCTTCCTACTGACCTTGGATGCCCACTCATCCCTCTGCTTCTCCTTGTGATGTTATTGGAATGCATAAAATTAAAATATGTAAACCATGCATGTTTCTATTTTCTTATAAGGTCCTTCAGCTCAAGAAACCTGCCTTAATGACTTCAAATTTTCCAATGCCTAGAATAGTGTCTCGCACATTCTAAATACTCAGCACAAATTTTACTGAATGAATCTTCATATTTATATATAATGCTGAATAATGGTATAAGTCAGTAGTTCTTTAGGATGCTGAGAGTTTATTGCTTTTCAGAACAGAACACCGATTTTTCTCAGACTTCTGAGAGTTGTGATTTCTATGTATTTGTCTGTCCCCCAAAAATGCTCCTATAACATCAAAATTGAACCTAGCCATTGAATTTGATTTGGTTCTCATCCAATTCAGTTTTCAACCAGAATGGTGGAAAGAATTAAGTCTGTGAACTAAGGTACCACTGTACTCACTTCAGCAGTTCACCTTACTAGTAAATGTCTGGAAGCTGATGGCTGCCACTTTGAGCACCTCTTATAAATGTAGCAGTCAAAGGTAACTTGTATTAATCTCATGATATGTCATAAATTTAGTATTAAAATATTTGTACAAGTTTTTATCTTCTTGATGTATATATATATATATATTTTTCAAACTCTACATTTATAATCCTTACATTACCAATTTAATGAGTGAATTTGAGGTTTATGTTATTTGACTTAGTAGCAGTGCTTCTCTTTGATTCAATACAAATCTATCGATGTGGGCTGGGGACATAGCTCAATGGCCAGGTGCTTGCCTGGCAAGCTCAAGGTCGTGTATCTGATTCCTGGTACCAAAAAAAAAAAAAAAAAAAGTATTCATTAAACATTTATTTTCCAGTTTTTCTGAAATTCAAACTGTAATAGAAATTTATTTAGAAATGAAATAATTAAGGATGACGTTTTATAATTTGAACAATTTGCAAATGCTTATGTTGATGAATATACTTTAATAAAAAATATTTTTACTATGGAATATCTTGGAGTTGCATCGTATCTTTAAAAATGAATTGCCAAATTATTTTCTCTTGTGGTAAAATTCTTGTAATATAAAATTTACTGAGCCAGGCATGGTGGCTTATGCCTTTAATCCCAGCACTCGAGAGGCTGAGGCAGGAGGATCATTGCGAGTTTGAGACCAGCCTGGGCTACAAAGTGAGCTCAAGGCCTACTCAAACTACATAGAGAGACCCTGTCTCAAAAAGATTAAAAAAAAAAAAAAAAGAAATGTACCATTTGAATAATTTTGAAGTATGACATTCAGTGGCATTTAGAGTATCCGCAATGTTGTACAACTACCACCAGAACATTTTCATCACCCCAGAATAAGACAGGAGACATCGAAAAGCGCTTTCTTATTCTGCCCTACCCATGAACCCTGGCAACCACAGATCTGTTTTCTGTCTCTATGGTTTGTATATTTGGGATCATGTAAAGAATGGCCTTTTGGCCAGGCGTGGTGATGCATACCTGTAGTCCTAGCACTTTGGACGCTGAGGCAGGAGGACTGCTATGAGTTTGAGGCCAGCCTGGGCTACATAGTGAGTTCAAGGTCAGCCTGAACTACCTAATGAGACCCTCTCTAAAGTGTGGCCTTCTGTGATTGGCTTCTATCATTTGAGAAAACGTTTTAAAGGCTTGTCTGTGTATGTAGATGTTCTGTATCAGTACCTTATTCCTTTTTAAGGCTGAATAATGCTCCATTGTGTAATTGTATCACATTTTCTTTCTCCATCATCACCCAGTATCCATTCATCAGCTCGTATGAATAATGCTGCTGTGAACATTGGTGTGCAAGTATCTGAGGCCCTGTTTTCAATTCTTTTGGCCATATATGTAGGAGTAAAACTACTAGATCTCATGATAACTGTTTCTGACTTACTGAGGAAACTTCAAAAAATTGTAGCATTTTGCATTTTCACTAGCACTGGTTGAGATTTCTAATTACTCTGTCTTTGTCAACATTTATTTTCTCTTTTTAAAAAATTTCTTATTATAGCCTGTCTAAAATGATTTTAATCTTTGCTATAAATTCTTGTCCTTCTATGGGCATGTTTATAATCTCATGTTCTATTTATTTTGATTATTTTATACTTTCTGGGACAACTTTGACTTTCAGTCTGTTATTATCCAGTGCAGGGATGTTGGTGGTGTGCAGTTTCCTGGTTAATGGAGTGTCCTCTCCGGCATTGTGCTGTTCAGGTGTCTGGCTGGGTCACACTTGAGTGCTAGTGTTGGTTGTTATGGGTGTTTTCACCATTGTAGGGAAGATTTACAGGTTTACTACTGGAGTAAAGACTGTTCTTGGAGATTTTTTTAATCACAATAACTTCATGACAACAAATATGAATGATTATTCTTTCTGTTCCAATATTAGAATGAATGCATTTGTAATAACACCACAAATTGCTAAAAAGAAGCAATGAGAGTCTCTCTCTCTCTCTCTCTCTCAGCAAATAATTTTAGACAGCAGTCTTTTGGCAAGCTGAAGATTTTCACTGTCTCTTTTATGATATTATAGCATTTTCTCCTTTGAGAGACAAATTTGCACAATAGAATACATGAGGAATTATATAAAGCAACAATAGCTGGTTACACTGTTATGTTCAGGATTAAAATCTTGACTTGAACTTCTGAATGAACATACAGAAGTTTTTTTTTCCAGTTTGCTACAGGTGATCAAGGCTATAAAATTTGTTCTACATTTTCATCTGTCACAGGTTGCTTTTGTAACTCATAGGAAGCCTTTGAGTTAAGTACAAAGATCTATAGGTAAATAAAGAGACAGAGGTCCCTTCTTTCTATTTCTTTTTTTTTTTTTTTTTTTTTTTTGCGGCACCGGGGATTGAACTCACAACCTTGCGCCTACCAAGGCAGGCGCTTAAGCCACTGAGCCAAACTCCCGGCCCTGGTTTTTTGAGGCAGGGTCACACTATGTAGCTCAGGTTGGCCTTGCGCCGCGTTGTAGCCCAAGCCGGCCTCGAACTCACAATGCTCCGCCTACCTCAGCCTCCCGAGTGCTGGGATTAAAGGCGTGCGCCACCACGCCCGGCGTTCTTTCTATTTCTTAATATTCTCCTGTAGGGTGTGAGTTAGATGCTTAGGTCATGCAGTTTAAAAGAAATACCAAAATTCTTATTGATTGATTAACATTATGGGTTAGGTGCAGTGGTACCCTGGTTCACAAATGCTATGTGTGTGTGTATGTGTGTGTGTATGTGTGTGTGTGTGTGTGTGTGTGTGTCTTTTTGGGGCAGGGTTTTGCTATGGAGTTTAGGCAGGCCTTGAACTCACTTTGTAGTCCAGGCTGGCCTCAAACTCACAGCGATCCTCCTGCCTCAGCCTCCCAAGTGCTGGAATTACAGACATGCACCATCATGCCTGACCACAAACACTTTTGTTTGTGCACAATTTGGTTCATAAACAGAAGTATTTGACAAAATTTAGTTTTTGCTTGTGAACTCTGCTATGGGTGATGAACACGACTGTGGCCATCCTTTCCACACAAACAAAAATGTGGCCGTCTTTTCCAGAATAGTGGACCGAATTAAGTTTGTGAACTGAGTTACCATTGTATTACACTATTCGATTACTATTAACTTTGTCTTATACTTCCCCAAAGAAGAAGCCCATTATGTAGAAACAAATGTATGGAAATCATTTGAATCCTAACTGACATTATATTATTTGGAAGGAAATTTTACCTTTGTGGGGAAGAAAAACTTTATTATTAGTACAAAATATCTCAAAGCATATCAGACAGTCTTCAAAGTGCTAGCAGCTCACCTAAGTGGGTAAGAAACCATTACTTAAATAAAATTGATGAGAGACCAATAGGGAATGAAAGACAAAGCTATATGTAAGAGATTTTAACATATAGATGTAAGATTTTAGGAAACAGTGTTGTTGCATTGTAGGTTTTCAAAACGTGTTTGTAAAAATTAATTTGAGTAATGTAAGGAAGAGGTGTAAATTGAAGTGAATTGAAATGCTCATGTTAAAGGGTCAGATGAAGAGAACAGGAACCTTTATTTGTTGCTGTCTCCAAAGGACCTCAAGTTTTGTACTTAGCAATGGTTTAATAGTCATGATTTAGTGCTTCAACCTGTGCCAGGAACTGAGATGAGGTGAGGATGTGAGGTGATGACTAGATAGGGAATGAGAGGA